>OX439245.1:9485242-9798397 GCA_949319165.1 Sialis lutaria | reverse complement strand
AGTTCAAACCGAGTGCGAGAGTATTGGAAAAAATAGTGTTTTAAAATAAACTACGGTCTTGGGAGGCCCCCGAAAACTTTACTGTCACAAATTTGCATGCTTTAATTTGTTTCATATGAATACGCTTTTTGTACTGTTATATTTTTAGAGTATAAATATTTCTTTTACTTTTTTTATTAAATGTAAGTACCTATATTTCACGTTATTTGAATAAAACTCTATACGTTCATATAATTACGTTATTTGTAATATTGTAAATGGTTTCTGATATGTAATACTAAACGCAACTTGGTTTTTTATAATTAATGCATTGTAAAATGACAAAGAATGTATACAGTATTGGCAATATACAATGTAATTAGTGCTGCATAACTGGCTATCATTTTAAACAATATTCTATAATTATAAATTATATTTATGTATACGTCTGCAATGTCAAAACTTAGGAATTCATAATCGTTGTTCTTTTGTAGCCATTAATAAAAACTCGTGTCTTAGAAGATATTTAATTTCGTCTAGATAACATAAAAGTAATTTAAAAAAGTCAAACTATTATAATCATTTTCTTATTTGATTATTACCCAAATTCATAATAATATATTTAATTGATGAGTAAATGTTATTAATAAGACAAAAATCAATTTTTTGTTCGTATTTACGCACACTTAATATTTTTATTATTTTCCTCAAAAAAGTAGGCAGATTAAAGTGATATTAACGTATTACGGAAAATAATATTTTTCCTAGTTATGACCAATGAAATTTTTGAAATTTTCTCGGTAATATTCATGTTATTATCAAATTAACATTTAAATATTGTTTATTATTTGTTACCAAATTAATAAATGATGAATGTATATTACAATAATTCACACTCTAATAAATATTTAATTATAAGTGTATTAAGAATATATCATATTAATAACTTTTATGTCAACTTGGAATAATGCTTCTTTAAATATAATGGTGAGAAAGGGGTCAAATGTTTAACTCATTGTTGTTATATGTTACATGTATTTTTTTTACATATATATTTATTTAGTCGTATCCGAAAAGTATTAATATAGGATACGTGTTTTAAATTATATCTTAATTGTGATATTATGAATAAGCATTATTCTTAGGTTCACTAAACAATTGTATTTCAAGGACACTTGAAACGAAAATAAAATAAAAAAATACAAATATTGAACTTGGAACGGTATCTATAGAATACTTACTCTAAAAATATGTTCTAAAAGAATTAGTTTTTTTTTAAATACCAACTTTATTAGACTAATGAATAAAAAAAATAAGTCAAAATTAATCTCTTTGGCCAACGTTTCATAACAAATAGGTGTGGATATATTCTGTACTTACCGTAAAAAAATGAAAATATGTGTATTGCTGAAATATTATTAAATTATTTGAAAGTCTCGAAAATTCAAATGTGATATGTTTGTATTACGTAAAGTTTTGAAGATATTTGAAATGGTGAGATTACTCTAGTATTTTGTAAAAGATGCTCTGTATAAGAAGTTGAGCAATAACATACTGTACAAGTTCGAAAGTTTGATGAATGTCTTAAATAAAAGTTTGGCATTAGGAATATCTTTTTCTACATGATATATTGGTTTGCCCATTCGAACAAATACTTCGACTATCTGTAACCGTTTTCTTTCTCTATCTATCAAATTCATGATACATTATTTAGGGTATTAAAAATGTATCTAAAGTCTAAAAATAGTTGAATGTTTTTAAAAAATATTTCGAATATTTTTACGAAACTTTGGTCTGCCATTTCGTAAATGGTATAGAAGGTATTCTAGACAAACCGTGGGATAAGGATTTCGAGAAAAATTCCGTCCACAAGTTTAGAGTTTTTATTGCAAATCTTTGAATTCTTAATGTTTTAATCAAATTACAATAAACTAAAAATGTATTGTTTTATAAGGATTCATTTCAAAGTTATTTCACAGTAGATTTATATCTACCAACCAGATGGGTTAAAAAAAGATTTTTTTTAAATGTTCGTTTATAGTCAATTCAATAAATAATTTATATTGTAGACGTATTTTTGTTCAAACAGTATATCACAATACTTTACGAGACATTCAAATATTTATTTTATTTTATTTCTTTCCACCCTCTAGTATTTGATGTTTATTTTGAAAATAGAAAAACGTATATTTTTCTTGTAAAGTAAATGCAGAATTGTAAAAGAGTCTTGAAAAACCACAGCTATTTTACATGACTTTGATAAGAAAGAGGTAGAATGAAATCATCTGTGTAGTTGATATATCTGTTCTCCCCCCCCCCCCCCCCCCCCCCGACAAAGTTGTTGAAAACATTCGTTTTTCAAGCAATAAGGGGTTGTATAATATTTGCTTACTTTGTTATCGATACTTTCTTTATAAGATGGGGGGACATGAATAATATTTATTTCAAATAACAGAAAAATCTAATGCTGTAATGGAAACATTTAAATGTAAGATAAAAAAAAATTACAGTCTGGTAAAACGGAAGTCGTATCATTCTCACCCCATTTACGCCACCAAATTTACACTACAACCCTTAGGGGGATCGCCACCATCCATTAAAACACCCTCATTTGTATATAATGTCGGTTAACTTTGTTTACGAATTCCTAGGCAAAGATACCTGTCTTGTAGTTATTCCAGAAATTTGTAAATAGACTTTCCAATTTTCGCCAATGATTCCTGTCATTTGTCACTAACATTCACTAAAAACAATTCTTTCTCGAGAAGGAAAAGACAAATTGAAGTGTATATGAACACTGCTAACCCCAACGGGGGTCCTGTTTTACCTTAACGTGCACAATGTATTAATCCTTACATATACAATCCCGCTTATGCCTATGAATAACGACATGAAATATGATCATAAACTTCTGGGAATAAACCGTGTCTTTTTTTTACAATTCCTTAAATATGTTATTTAAAAGTCACTGAGTTATTAATGTTTCTTGTACACGTTATTAAAAATATGTATATATCCTAACAAATGAGTATTCTGAAAGTAGAAATCAAAATTGAGTTTTACGTGTTAATACCATGTTTTTTTAAACCTTTACGTGTATTTTTTTGTGTTTCGTCGTAAAGCGTTTATTTTGTAATTAATTGTATGTTTTTTGACTGTTTCAGGCACGGGGTTCGGGCGTGTTTGAGTTACGATTAAAGTCATTCTCGAACCCGCTCGGTTTGGACGCGACGGGCAAGTGCTGCGAGACGCCCAACGGAGGGAGCGGCGTCGCCTGCACGACGCCTTGTCGCGCAAGGTTCCGTGTTTGTCTGAAGCACTATCAGGCAAAGATTGACACCACATCGCCATGCACGTTCGGTGACCTGGCTACTACAATCGTCGATGAAAAGAACGATTCCCTAAATCAAGTGACGTTCTCTTTCGACTTTACTTGGCCTGTAAGTGATTTGTTTTATCTATTAATTAATGTTGTGAGAAGAGACATGTTTTAATCTAGAAGGTAAATCACACAAGAGAAATTGATATAATAGAGTATCGCTGTACAAACTATAGATAAAAAATAGCATGTGGGACATCTTCAATCCGACCTTACACTCTCTAAATTGTGATGTCTCACTTCTCTGTATCATTCTTCAGCTGACTAAGTACACTATCTCTCTGTCTCTCTACTTAAGTAAAAGTATTTCTGCATAAACATGACAAGTTTTCAGGTTGACTCTTAATATAACCTTTGCCCGTTATGTAGTACTTAATTTGCAAATAGGTTATTGTGTTATCTTGCAGATATTGACGATAATATAACTTGCATTATTAATATTATTGAATATAAAGTTGTAGGCCATACCCCCTTAATATTAGACAGTTTAGTTATATTTTAACGGGAAATTAAACGAGACAATAGACAAAAATATGACGGGAAAATACACACGAGATTTTTTTGAAGGAATCATAAAACAGATAATTTAATCTCAACACAAATAAGTTAAGAAACAGTATTAAACACATATCATTCTAAAATTTCCCACAAATTAAATGTTTTGGGTACAAAAAAGTAATTGTCTTTTTACGGCGAAGTAGAAAAAAAACGTATATTATGAAATGAATTGTTATTAAGATAATATGAATTTCTGTAATTGAAACATAATTGATATCTTAAGTACATTATTAAGTTCTCTAAACTTTTTATTTGTAAATAACCAGTAGTGGATTTACATGAAAACGACAATTTTTAAATATAATAACTATGTTTTGTCAATTCTTTAAATTTATTTTATTTTGTTAATAAATATAATGAATGATGCAACATTATCAATTCTATGCATGCTACATGTGTATAAAAACTAATAAACCAGAGTAAAACATATGAATGGAGTGTATGTACTGTTAATTTTGGCCACCACGGGTTATAAAAAAATAAATAAACATAATTTTTTCGCGTTCGGCTAGTATGTGCCTGTGGTACGTATATTTGACAAAAACTCATATGTTGGTTGAGGAGGTTTGTCAGTAGCGTCCTGTCTATTTTTTACATAATAAAATAAGACATAGTATTTGAGTTAAATAATAGTTTAAAATATATACATATATTTGGCGATATAGTACTATGTTACAAAAAATCATACAAACTTTGAAATATAATAATATTACGTTACAGTCTTTAAATAAAGAACTTCCAAAGAGCAAATGTACTAAATTACTAGGTCGATGCTAATATTAGAATTGTAAAGTAGTTATAGACTAGAAGAATGTAAAATATAATGAAATAATTTTTATGAGTTAGCGTACGACACTGGATTGATAATATTATGCAAAAAAGTACAGCTTTTTAATAGTCAAAAAATTTAGCGCGTACCATAGCACGTGTGTTAGAACACATATGCATATAGTTGTAGGGGGTGCTTAAACCACATGGCTGTTACATTAATGCCCCCGTCTCCTTAACCCGCATAACCCTTTTTCTGTTATTGATGTCATATATACATATATCGGCCGATTAACATATGTGACGATATGAAATCGAATGTTTTAAAATTTAACCAAATAAGTAATGTCTGGCATAGGGGTTATAATATTTTGAAGTTTGACCTCTTTTGATTTAAATTACTTTGTTTATATTATGCTATTTAAATATAAATTTCGAATTTTTTATTTGAAATGATTATAATTAAATTTGTTTACATTTATGAGGATAAAAAATAGATTGAGTTTAAAATAGTTGTCTGTTTTTAGAATATAACTAAAACAATTTCTAAAAAATGTGTATATATTTATATATTGAATGATACTTAAAAGTGGTTTGAACAAATATCAAGTAACGCCGCGGCTGGTTAAATTTGTTAGTTGTGTAGAATGAATATTATGAAGTAAATTTAAAGACCTGCTTATATGAACCACATTTGTTCAGAAGTATATTAGCTAGCAATAAATAAACGAACACTCAAATATTCTTGGAATTTTGTTTTTAGAATTCAGAGAATAAAGTGTTGATGAAATTTTTTAGTAAATTTATGAATATCTATGACTGAAAGCATTATTTCCTGTTTAAATTTTCTTATTGATTTTATTCGATATCTGAGTGCAAATTTTATAACTTTATTCAATAGTTTTTTTAATCTAAAACTAAAATAATATTGAAAGCTCTGTAATTACAGTAAAAATGGTCAAAGTAAATAAGTAAAGATGCTTTTTGAAGATTCGAGTTTATTATTATTAAATTTTCGTAGAGTTTTATGGGGTTGTAAAAAAACAATAAAAAATGCATAGTTTTTCAAATACTTTCGATTTATTCACATCTACGTAAAACATAATTTATTTGATGAGCATAAATGAATATTATTACGAATAATATCTATTTTTATAAATGTTTTCGTATTGTTTTTTATTTCATTCTCTTTCGACACATCAAAAGAATGAAAACAACTTTCCGAGTAATTCTGCTAATCAATTTGTGAAAGCAGAAGCTTTATTTTATAGTTGGTAGACAATATTGGCTCGATTCATTCGAAACAATGGTAGAAAATGCTGGCGCGGCGAACAAAAAAAAAGGAAATTCCTTACTCTGAATGGTTAAATGGTATCGGGAAATTGTTCGATGAAATCGTCCAGTGTGAAGGGTGTAGATAAAAAATACTCACTATTTGAGTTAATTCTTTTAAATTGAATTTCCAGAGTTGTACTTATTGTTAGACTAAATAAGACCAATAATCAGACAGATAAAAATTGATTGATATCAATTATATTGATTGATTGTAAAGTAATGTAGTTGAAACCTAGAAAAGAAAGCCAGACATATTAAATAAAATTCTTGCAGATTTATCTAATTAATAAAAAATTGTCGAACTAAAAATATGTTTGTTTATTTGATTAAAAATAGTACTTAACATAGATGTTTTTAAAGTGTTCGAACAGAGCGTTTAGTTGTCTATTTTTAAATACTATACACTAGTTAAGTAGGAAATTCTCTTCATAATGTTAAGAATACTTTTAATAGGTACGTTATTTATTTATTTTGTAACATAGTTACTTTACTTAAAATAAGTAATTAAGTAAAATTTGAGTCGTAAAATTGTTACAAAGTTTTAAGAGTTATATTTTTCATTATATTGTATTAAACTATAATTAAGTATGATTTGTGTAGAGAAGCTGCAATAATAAATATGAAAACAATTAATCTAAAATGATAAATATACAGCCTTTATATTATACTATATCTGGCTTACACAAAAAGGATTTTCACGTTTTGAATTGCGACCGCATAAGAAAATCCAAACAAAGGAAAACTTAAATGTGTTCGCTTGACTGGAAAATCTTTAAACGATGTAAAAGCGATGGAAAATACTAAATGATAAAAACATGTCACGGGAAAATAATATATGCGTTAAATTATTAAATTGTTGGACGAAATTTCATGCAAAAAATATATCTTTGTTTTTCAACAGGGAAACAATATAATGTAATAAATAGTGTGAGTCTTTCGCTGTCATATTTAATGTAGTGTTAAAATATTATTCATGTATTCAAAATTGAAATATTGATTATTAAAATCTTTACATAGAGGTTTTATATAATATCATACAAAAGATGAAAAATGTACATAATTTATATCTCTTAAATTGTTAGTGTCTTTATTTGACATAAAAGTTTTTTGATGTGATAAAGAATTTAATAAATTTCTTTCTGTCATATTAAGTGGCATTATCTTGAAAAAACGTTTACGACGATAGCTTTGAAATTTATCCACCCCTATAAAGAGAAGATTACGCTAAGGGGTGGTGAAACTATACATTTCTTGCAGATAAGTGATTTTGAGAGGTGGGGAAAACGGTTTTTATAACACAAGCTAAACTAATGGTTCGTATATAAACGATTTTTAAAATTGGCAATGGTTTAAATAAAAACTTAAGTATAATCTTATCCGTGATTTAATTGATAATTTAGAACGGAATTGACAGTAAACAAATCGAAAGGTGTATTTTTTGGGAGCATTACATATCTACAATATTTACATAATACGTATAGATGTAAAAAAGACGATACTTGATTTCGTAGTCATATATGTATACTCATATATCAAACATGCATTCCTTTCTTGCGCTTCTCGTATGGAGTAGAAGTGCCTTAGGTAATAATTAAAATAATAAATTCAGTACACCTCGCTTTCGAGCAACTGCTGATGTTAACGCGGTAGTGTTATGCAGAAATTAGAAAGCTGGGTATCATCTTCAGCGAGACCTACGACCTCCGTGCAAATGGCCTACACTTTTTACATTGATTCTGTTCCTTATACATATCTATTACAAATTGCTTTTACCTAAAACTTACAAAGTGCGTGTTCAACTACAGCTTTTTTTTATCCTCGAATTTTAACTATCTTTTATTTTATTTATTGATGTATTCATTTAAAGTTTTTTCGTTTGCTACGTATTTTTAGTCCTGGCAGAGAAGTGTTATAATTTTATTTTTAAATTAAATGACACTGTTTTAAACTAAGTGACCTGGTCAGCTGAAAATTGTAGGTCTAATTGTTTTCATCAAATTCATTAGTCCAATAAAAAATGTACAACTAATAAAATTGTGTTATAATACACAATTTAATGTATATCTTTAATTATATTCAATTAACTTAACGAGTTAGTTCACGTCTACACTTACACATCTCCTCTACACCCTCGCTATTTTAGCAATGTACAGGGTTGAGAAAATGTCAATTAATGTTTTTTATTTTTTTCAGAGAACATTTTCATTGATTATTGAAGCTTGGCATGATTCAAATTCTTCAAATTCGGGAAGTGGTGAGTAAACTATTTAAATTAATATTATTATAAAATGTTATATTTGAATCTTTTTTAAATACATATGTACTGTATTGTATATATGTAATATGTATGTATATATGTATGTATATGTCCTTGTGATCTATAGAAATCTAGATCATTGATTTATTCTATACAGTTTTAATAATTCATATAGGTTAAATTCTGTAATTATTTTATTATACTTCTTAACTGGAAAAAAAGATTTGGCCCAGTTAAGAAAAAAAAATGTGCAGATGTGGTAAACTATTTTTGACCGCGATGTTTTATATCGAATAACAGAAGTAGTACTGTATCTCATGATACGTATTAACTGTAGCAGCTATTTGTTATTTTCGGGGGTGCTCTATCTGTCAAAAACACGCACAAAAAAACAGCGGCTTGTTCTTATAACAACACCACCTCCCTTTCCCCCTTTTTTTCTGACGGCAATGCGACCAAATGGAAGGAGGAGAAACTACCCTTGAATGAAAATCAGCAGCGCGTAATTCCTATATGGAAAGTAAAAATGTTTACTTTATGTATATTATATTGAGATTTCTTTGCATTTAAAAAAGTCAGACATTTTAACACTAATATATTCTTTAAATATTTTTGTAAAAAAAATACTCTTACGTATGTAAAAGACATTTGCTTGAAATGTTATAAAATTGTACCTGAATCGAGTATATCGTTTATATAGGTATACAATGTGTAAAAAAATAAAAGGAAACTATACAAAAGATGTTCTTTACAACACCTGGCCGTTGAGCGTTGGGTAGAGACCCTAAAACTATACCGTGTATACCATATGCGTAAAAACGACATGTAACTATGTTCAGTTTTGAAGCGTTAATTTTTAAAGTAAATTGTTAAGTTTATTTTATTCATTAATTCTTGTTTTCACTTATCTAGCTGGCACTAACTGTTATTTTTCTTACAACATGTGAAGTTACTTTAAACTATATTCGAAAAATAATCTAAAACATTTCTTTTTAAATGAATACTTTTCAACAGATTTGATGCGATGTTTTGGTTACATCTTAAATGAAATAGACATGATTTAAATACAAACTAGGTGGGCTAGGTATGCCAGTGCCAGTGGTGAGAATATTGTATTTGCAGACTATATAGAATACAGTTAGCTCTCTTCTCACATCCCGGATATGAACGTTGTAAGGAAATAATTGTATTATGCATGTACATTGTACATACATACATACATATACATATGATATACCATATATACAATACATACATAACACGTTACAGACGAAATGTCGAATTGTGTATTTTATAGAGTGTAATTTTTTATTTTACAGTTCTGATCGCCAGACTTTCGACACAAAGGTACTTGGACGTCGGCGAAAACTGGACAGACGAAACTTACAGAAGTACGAACTGCGAATTAGAGTATAGGTTCAGAGTGAGATGTGATAGTTTCTATTACGGACCTGGATGTGCGGTGTTATGCAGGCCGAGAGACGACAATTTCGGCCATTTCACATGCTCTTCTTCCGGAGACAGGATTTGTCTTTCCGGTTGGCAGGGAGATTACTGCACAAAACGTAAGATATCTTACCTTACTTTGTATTTTTAGGAAACTATTGTAAATTATTTATTGGCACAATAGTTTACCTTACTCGTATTTTATTTCGTGTTCAAAGTAACAAAGTAGTTTGTATAATTCTATATAATCTGCTTTAACTGTAAGATAGGACTAATTTATTGGCGCTCAAAGTAAATTAAAAAAACAAAAATTAAAAAATATAGGTACCTATATCATGCGATCTGTTTTTTGTGTGCACGAAAAAGGAGTTTTAAATTTACGTTTTATATTTTTTGTGTATCTTATACTCTGTTATTATAGACCTTTTCGATTTCTGTATAGTTTGTATTTGTTTTTTCCTACTTGGTGCAGAATAAAAAGAAGATAAGTGTGGGATAATATTTTTAATTTAACTATTTCTGATATAATAATAAACTGTTATACAGAAGTAATTATGCTTACATTTAGTATTTCTTTTTTTATGTATTCATGTTTTTATTATAATTGTTCTTGAGAAATCGAAAATATTTCGTTTTTAATATATTAAAAATTGTTTGTAAAATATTTATGGGGATGAGATAGAGGGGAAATAAATTCATAAAAAATGCAAAAAAAAATCCCATTTTCGTTGGTAAAAGAATCATCAAAAAATATATTTCTCACCAGTTCCAAAAAATAAAGAGCGCGGTTTTGAATAATAAATACGAATCGGTGCCTTATTATTATGTATGGTATAAAGCATTACTTGGGATCTGAAATACCAACCAATCTCACATATTTGTATGTATGTATATGTGCAGTGGCGTAATAACCATAATATGAAGGGGACAAACGCGACATTTAATCACTAATTATTATTACTTACATTAAGTAAGTTACAAGAACACCTAACACCTTATATTTGTTTTGATTAATAAAAGTTTTAAAAAGGGTACATTATAATTAAAAAATATATATAATTAATTGAGTTATTAAAATATTAATACGTTTTTGGAAAAAAAATAAAAAAAATGAAATGAACCTTGGATTAATTATTTGATTTTAATTTACAGTTGCTAAAAAATGTCTATCCTATAATTGGGAAAAGGGGTTTTATAAAAAAAAATTGATCACGGTCAAAATTTTGAAATTACGACACTGTGTGTGTGTGTTTGTATGTATGTGTAAGCATATCATATCATAGTTATCGTATCGTGGGAAGGTAGTTACACAGTTTATACTTGTGCGAAAAAACACACTGAAGTTGTCGATTTAGATTATATTATATCGGTTACCGTTTTTTTTTGCGAAATACAGTAGGAACTCAATGAGACGAACTTAAAATTAATTTTGTTAAATGTAATACTTTTTATTTCACTAATTAGTAATTTTCTATACTCGTTGTAACGCTACTGCTCAGCCCCTTGATTGAATAGCGCGATGATATCTAGTATCTATTAATTTTAGAATCTTAATAGTCAAAAATGGTTTATAAAAATGTATATTGGGCCTTTTCATGCTGTCATCAGAAAAATGGTTTGTGGTAATGCCGTGTATTTTTTGAATCTGATTCTTGTAAGATGAATTGATCAGTGTGTTTTGCCGATTACATATATCATGGGAAAGTAGTAAATGTATCTACAAGTAGTCAATTCGAGTTAGTATTAATACATGAACCGCTATAAAGAGAGAGTCAGCTATATGCACTGAGTAATAATTATGCATGAGACAGAGAAGGGGGCGTGGCAAGATGATCTACGGAAAAGGATGTTTATATAAGGATTGTTTTTGAACAGGAAAGTTCGACTTCTTTGTTAAAATTTCGGTTGATTTTTGCGCAAATTGCGAATTAAAAAAGAGTGTTTTTTTTTTTTAAATTTATGTGTTCTATATAAATTAATTCGGGGGTGAAATTGGGCCGATGCGATTTTATAATTTATAGTTGTACTGTAATATAAGCAGCAAGTAAAGTGATCTGGAGATAAAATATCTCTCCGTGCCATCACCGCGCTTGTTGCAATATGAGGTCACTTGATAGGTATTTAAGATTAGCATGTACTCGTATATAGTATATGTATAAGATATTATTGTATTTCCATGCTATTTCGAAGAATTCTTTATTAGATTATGGAAGTTCTAACCCAGTGTATTTTGTTTTCTTGCAGCAAGATGCCTTCCAGGATGTGACGAACACCATGGACACTGCAACAAGCCGAATGAATGCGTGTAAGTATTTTTTACTTGATCAAACTTTTGTATTTTAGTAAGTTCTGTTCGGTCAAAAGTTAATTAATATATGAAGTATATTAAGAAGGAACAAAAGATAGTAAAATGAAACACCTTTATTCGTATTCTTTTCCGTTGATATCTGAAATTAATTATTTAGAAATATTCCCACCATTATTTCGTTTGTGCATTGCTACTGCTAGTGTTATGAAATCAGTTTGCAAATAGCAAAAATGTCTTGTAGTTCTTACAACAATTTAAATATTTTTCAGGGGCGTGCATAAAGTGATTCTATATTTAAAAATAATGCACTTAATAACAATGAAGTAAAACTATTTTGATATACTTTAATGCCCGCGTAAAACAGTAACACGGAAGAATAACAATCTTTCATCATTATTATATTTGAACGCTTTCTTATTTTAACAATAGTATTAAAGAGGAATTTTTTAATTGTATAATATTATAAAATTCATTTAGACCTTTCTTTTTTCATGTGTATGCAACATACATGCAAATGTATAAGAAAAATATTTAATGTAATAGTTAATTTTGTACGGACGACTCTGGTTTAGATGAAATATAAATATGACACAAAACTGATAGTAAACAGTGCACAGACTTTTCTGTCGAAGGCTTTTGGTACGTTTCAGTGCCACGAAGTTATTTTTGTCTGATTATACGTCATTACATTAAGGAATATACCGTCTTTTGGTTGCCACTGGGTTCCGACCGCACCACATGTTTTTATTTGTATATTTTCGTGTTCTTTTGTTTCTTTTTAATACAGTGCTTTCCAAAATTGTTATTTTATTATCTTGTAATTTTTTATTTGCTCTTTTCTTTCTGTTGTAATAATTATAGTATGCAGGGCCTTCAGTTTTAACAGATCTTTTACCGTATGGAAAATAAAAAAAATATTTATATTTTTTTGCGTCATAGTATTATAGAGCTATAAATCACACACACTATTAGAAATTAGTTTAAAATAGTCGTTATACAATCTAATTTTACGTATTAAAGTTCTAAATCATTGCGATGAATCGTTTGGTAGTTAATCAAAAACACCGGTCTATCTATTAGTTAATTTTTGATTAGTTATTTTATAATAAATTACAAACATTGTAATACTACCTATATAATTTTTATGTATTTGTGCAGGTAGTAATTCGAGTATTGTTTTTGTTTACAGTTGTAAAACCGGGTGGAAGGGCGAGTTGTGCTCAGAATGCGAACGTTACCCGGGTTGTATCCACGGGACTTGCCAGCAACCGTGGCAATGTCTGTGTGAAGAGGGTTGGGGCGGTCTGTTCTGCAACCAGGATTTGAACTATTGCACGAACCACCACCCGTGCAAACACGGCGGCACCTGCTTCAACACCGGTCAAGGCTCGTACACTTGCTCATGTCCAGCCGGGTTCAACGGAACAGACTGCGAGCGTCGACTGGACGACTGCGACCACAGGCCGTGCTTGAACGGCGGCGTCTGCGGCGTCGATGGCAAGTGCTCGTGCGCTACCGGGTGGCACGGCTCGCGATGCGAGACCGCCGAATCCGCCTCGTGCGCGCAGCTCCCTTGCTTGCATGGTGCTACGTGCCGCGACGCGCCTAGGACTATCGCTGGGTACGTCTGCGAATGCGCTCCAGGTTACGCCGGTACCGATTGCGAACATCAAGTGGACGATTGCGCTCCGAACCCGTGCAGAAACGGAGGAAGCTGCGTTGATTTGGTTAACGGACATCAGTGCATTTGTCCTGTAGGGTTCGCAGGTGTTGAGTGTGAGATAAACGTGGACGATTGCCAAGGAAACCCTTGTCTGAACGGAGGGACATGTATCGATCAAGTGAACAGATTCAGGTGCCAGTGCGTTGCAGGATACATGGGCGCTCTATGCCAGGAATCAGTGGATTACTGTCTAGCGAAACCGTGCGCTAACGGCGGCACTTGTTCGCGACTTATCAACGATTACGAATGCTCTTGCAGACCCGGTTTCAGCGGAAAGGACTGCAGCGTAGATATAGATGAGTGCGCGCAGAATACTTGCATGAATGGAGGAACTTGTATAGATCGAGTCAACGGATTCGAATGCAGATGTACCGCGGCGTGGAGAGGGACAAAGTGCGAGCAACGTACAAGAGTAGGCGACATTTCCCGTCAAGTGTCGGGTCCAGCGCCGGATCCGAGCGCGTTGTCGACGAACCACGTGGTGCTGATTGCAGCTCTGTCTGCGTTCGTCCCGTTCCTTGTAATCGCGTCGGCGGTTGCCGTGATCTGCACGAAACAGCGTCGTAAACGCGAACAGGCGCGGGCGGACGCGGAAGCGCGCGACCAGAACGAGCAGAACGCGAAACATAGCCAAGGTGCCGTGATCAAGAACACGTGGAACAAGTGCGTGAACCGAGCGCCGCCGCCGCCGCCACCCCCGGACGAGTCCGAGGATTTGGGAAAGCTGGACGCGTACGGACTGCAGCGGGCGCGCTCACATAAGCAGCTCAACACAGACGCGGCAGTCGCCGTGGCCGTCGCGCATTGCACTTCTTTGTTGCTTGCCTCCAAGCTCCAGCCTGACGCTCCGGCTCCTTGTTGGTCGGATAAGAGGCTTTCTACTTTGAGTGATTCTGCCAGGTAAATATTAAATGTTTTATAGGAAATATTTAACAATTTTATCATAAGGCATATTTTTCAAAAAAACTATCTAAAACAACGAATATTCAGAAACAAATACTTATATTGATTATTTCCAAAATCTTACATTTTATAATGATAACTACTTTGAGTTTTGTTTTCAACAAATAATAAATTTGCCATACATTTTTAAATTAAAGTAGCTATTTGAAAATATAACAATTTAAAAAACATAGATTAATGTTGCAATTTGTTTTTGTTTTAGTGATGCATCGTTACTGAAGAGGCCAGCCACAGAGACAGGCAGTGTGTATGTCGTAGGGGACCATGTTCCTGGGCGGCCATTACATCACAGCGTCTCTGCGACGTTTGCGACAGAGGTGTAGCATTTATGCCCGACGTTTTAGTGATCGGACGTTTTTATTACAACACAGACTACTTGAAATGGTGTCCAAAGAATGTTTAATGCAATTTGTGATATATAAAATATATATATGTAGGTATACATGTATATTTGAGTCTGCCGAATAGGGCGGAACTTTAGATACGGTGATTTGAGTGAACGAATGTGCGT
The DNA here is from genome assembly GCA_949319165.1 of Sialis lutaria. Taxonomy (NCBI): domain Eukaryota; kingdom Metazoa; phylum Arthropoda; class Insecta; order Megaloptera; family Sialidae; genus Sialis; species Sialis lutaria. Next base: position 9,783,170 of record OX439245.1, on the reverse strand, counting down.
GGTTGTTAAATAATGTTATTGAATAGATATAATTTAAATGTGATGTTGATTGAGAAAGAAACGACAATATGTTATCGTGACAAATATCAATGTTCTACGTTACATCGGTGTGCACTGCGTTCCTCATTCTAACGGTTGCTGTACAGTTTATTTATTATTTTTTTAGCCGTTTGATTGGAGGCACGAGTGCGTCCGATGTTTCGAGATCATTTTGTAATTATTTATAGTTTCCTGGGATGCAGATACACCTTGTATGGACTTGTATAATATAAATAAATCAGACATTTGTTTATATTATATGATGTATTACGTAACTAACATTTTAATATATATTTTGATACATACGTTGTTCATGTTTAGTGATTTGTTGTATCTGATCCCTGGTTATTATATTATTTATTATTTTTGTTAAGGTTAAGCTCTTGTAGTAAGCACGTAGGTAAAAGTTATTGCGACCGTTTAAATACGATTGTTTGAATTACCGACGGGTAAATTTTATAACATTGAGCTGGATTTAATTGACTCATGATTCGATTAAAAAAATGTTAGTGCATGTTTCTTTTCTCAAAAAAAATTTTTTTTCAGAAAAGAAACGAGCTGCCATTTTTCTATAATAATATTAATAAGGGATCTATTCAAGATGGAGACAAGAATAGATTTTTTGATTAATTTATGTTTTATTGAATGTTTTTTTTTGATTAATATTGTATATGACCATCTATTTGTATTAGTTTGGTTGCTATGTTATCGTAGGAGGTTATATTTCCATTTTCTATTATTATATAGTGTTAGATTTATCTGTTAACATTATGTTATAGAAATGCATATTTGATTAAAATAAATTTAAATTGATGTGTTTGCAAAGTATTAAATAACCAATATCTTTAAATGTGATATTTTTTATCAAGTTTTAAATCTAAAAGATAAATGATTATTATTTTTGTTTGAATTGAAAGCTTCAACTCTTTTTAATGGTTTTTATTTTACCAACTGTTTTATATATATTTATTGTTTTATTGGATTTGCTCACGTAACTATATTTTGTTTGAAAGTAAAACCTCCTGTGGTAATATTGGATATAAGTCAAGAAATAGGATTCGTATTTAATCGGTCTTCGACATTGTTAATGATTTCAGGCAGGGCTGTGCTGTTGTATTCAATAGCTTTGAAACAGTGGACCACGCCTTCGCTCAGTATTATTTAGGTTTGCCATCTCCGTACTCGATAACCATCGACAACAGAAACGGCAAAATTAAAAATTTCATCGCGTGGTCAATTGTTTTGAAATTTACAGGTCAATCGGCTTGACAAACTGAATTTATAAATAAAAAATTGAACATTGGATAATATTTGTGATTGTAATATTATGATTTTTTTTAAATAGCTAAGTCAAATGTTAACAATAACAATGTTTTCTTTTTGTTTTTGTTTTTCTGGAACAAAAAGATAATATTCTTAACGAGGTTTTGATTCAAAATGTAAATTTGACTGAAATAAGTATGATATTTGTTATGCATTTTTTTGTTGAATATTTACATCTGACGAATCATTCAATTTTGCATAAAAAATCACACAGTTGTTTTTCACTTTTATTGTGCAACATCGTATTAATTTTAATAATTACATTGTTCTATTTGGAAAGTAACCGTAGTCGAATTGTTTTTAATCAGGGACTCAAACCAAATTGATCCCTGCTTTTAATTGATCGTGTGATTTTTTTGTGAACACATTTTGTCAGATGTAATTATTTGAACTGTTTTTTACTTCGTTAGTAAAAACGTAAGTTTAGGAAAAAATAACATACTTTGTGTTTTAAACAAAGATATAATAATGTTCCTGTTAATATAACATTGCCTAAGTCATTTTTGAGGTTGTAAAACAAAATATTTATCAATTTATATGTAATTTTCTGTATTTGTAGATGAGAAATTTATCAATCTTCACTTCTACGAATTCAAAATATGATTTAACCATTAATTAATTACTTTTGTATATTGTTAATAATTACATCATATTTAATAGTTAATATAAGCTCTTTCTATTGTTAATATTTGTTTTTTATATTTTTTTGAACCATTGGTAGATAAACTTCTCCTGTTGCGGTGACATAGTATTCTGAAACTATATACCTATCACACTTATAATTTTTGTTATATAGTTGAGTTTTATGTATTAAAGTTTAAAATCATTTTGATAATCATTTAAAAGTTATAACAATTTAAGTAAAGTACAGCAGGCCACATTTTTACTGAGAATTTTTTTTTATAAATAGCATCTACAAGTACCTTAAATATATTTTATCGAAATGTAAATAAATTGATGAATATTTTTGTTGTATAAATAATGTCTCTTTGTACTTAATGTTTTTGACAAGTTATACTGATTAAAATGTAAAGACCATTTGTAATATACGATGTATAATATTTATAGTGAGATCTTGTATTATGTACATAGTCAAAAATCGTCAATATTAAATAATTATTTTCCTTCAATAAAAAGTTTTCTATATTAATTCCTATAACCTTTTTTTATTTAATTGCAGGAAAATGTATCTGGCCACTAAAAATCATTTTGTAACTTCTTTATTAAAAGTATATAGTTTTAAGAGGGTAAGTAAATTTTATTTTTTACTATCAGATGAAATTGCTCAAAATACGACAATAACAAGTATTATAAAAAAATAACGTAAATATGTTAGAAAATGAAACATTTGGTCACCCTACATATATATTAGTAGTTATTAAAAGCACTTTCATTAAATTATTTTTAATAAATCGTGTAATAATAATCAAAGCAATTTAAAATATGCAGAATGTAGACTTTTTTGAATAATATCTTAATTCCAAATCTGCTCGAATGACTATATATATTTGCTAACGTAACATTTATATTATTAACAAATATTGGACGTAATAAATATTTAATATATTTTAATTAATCGGATGATTACACAATACTATGATTGATGATTGTATTTTAAATCATCGATCAATTTCTTCTAGCTTTTACTTATTTAGGGAGTATCTGAAACTGTAGTTTTTTTTTTTTGATAACTGCGGTATGTATCATAAACTTCTATTTGTCTTTCATACATAGGTACATTATTTGCAGTCAGATTTCTGTCGATGTTAGGTTAAAATTGATTCCATATTTTAAGTTATAATGATATTTGTCTGCAAGAGTAGTATGAAAACATATTTTATGCATTTTCTTAAAATATTCAGTGACAATTTTGGTATATGACCAATAGTGAGCTGTAGGGAATTTACGTGAGCTCTTTGTTAAATTATTCTATAATTTTTGAACTCCTTGTTTCTTGGTATAACCATTTTTTCAATAAAATATAATTTCTAAAAATCATTTTCATTACATACATTTGTAAAGCGATGAAATCGTACCTACCAAACAATGATGATAAAGTTTAGAACAACCCTAATTGGTACAGAAAACTTTCCAATAGTTTCGAGTTATATACTTTATAACCAGTTGTAACCACATATTCATATACATTATGCAGCCCAGAGTTAAAAAAAACTTTAAAATGTAAATCATGGTTTTCATTTTCTTATTTGAAACAAAAATTGCTGGGAGGGGATGAAAATTATTAATTATAATGGTAATTTTCACCTGTATATAAACATTAAACATGACATTGATAATGATAAATTTGCTTACTTTCTAACATCATACGCACTATACTGTTTTTGATCTGTTTTTCAACAATTATAAATAAAATATTGGTTATACAAAATAAAAAACATGAATAATTTTGTAAAAAATCATTTAATCCTTATAAATAAGGCAGAGTTGACATATCACTGACAATTATGATAATTTATTTAGAATTTATTCATAGACCCATGAATCGTTGGCTTGTTGCCACGAAACGACTTCTTTCTCCGTGAACCAAAGAGCGATTTCCTTTTTCGCCGATTCGACAGCGTCTGATCCATGGCAAATGTTACGTCCGACTTGAATGCACAAATCTCCTCTGATTGTTCCGGGAGCGCTGTCGGCTGGATTGGTTGCACCTAACATAACACGGCCGGTCTTGACAGCGTCTATGCCTTCCCACACCATAGGAACTACTGGTCCACTGTTCATGTATTTAACTAAACCAGGGAAGAATGGGCGACTTGACAGATCTGCATAATGCTTCTTCAGGAGGTCTTCAGATGCCTGTAGTTAAAGATAGTTTCAATGTTACAGGAAAGAGTTAAATGGTTCAATACACTTACCCACATGAATTTCATAGCAACTAGTTTGAAACCCTTTTGTTCGAATTTTTTGATAATCTTGCCGACAATTCCTCGTTGGACGCCATCAGGCTTAATCATAATAAAAGTACGTTCTCTTGCGTCCGCCATGGCTTGAGAAAATAAAGAAAATATCGACAAGATAGTGCAGATCATACGACCTCCAATGTGATATTAAACAGGAAGTTAACCAAACGTACCGGCGAAAGATGCTAAAATATGACGTATGAATACGACATATGAGTTAAAATTCGTTCACTTGGTGAGAGATGTCGCCACTGTCGTCCGCAATACAGTAGACGTTCGAGACTGCGAGCCCAGTTGGGCACGGTACCTGACGGCAAGGTATATAAAGACGCGGGAATTGACGTCACCACGAAGACATATTCAAATGTATAATTGAATATAAATTACAAAAAAAAAACTTTATTTATTCTTGTTTATATATTTTTGATATTTTATCAACACATACAATCAAAGAAGTACAAATTCGATACTGCAAAGTCATAAAGAGCTGTTTCAGACAATTTGGTCTTCTCGGGAAGCGTCATTTTTACGATTCTCAAGTTGACGATACGTTCTGTGATTCTGACAGCTTTTAATGATTTTGCAATGTCGAATTTGCATTTATTTGATTGTATGTGTTGTTAAAATATCAAAAATACGAAAACAAGAATAAATAAAGGATTTTTGTGAAAATTGATATTCTTTTATCTATTATACATTTATAACGTTTGAATATGTCTTAGTGGTGACGTCAATTCCCGCGCCAACGCTGATTGGTCAAGGAGCTGATGAGGTACCTTCCACCCCTTCCATACTTTGAATTTTCACTGATTACGCGGTGTGATTTTTCATTCAAATCCAGGGATTCCCCGTTTTGGTGAGTGGGGTATCAAATTAAGCTGACAAATCAAGCTTTTATTAAAATTTTCGTTTTACAAAACTTCACATCAGCTGACGAACAGAACAAAAACTTTTTTAAGCGATTTTCGGATTATTTTAATTGATAGATTTGGTTTTACTCGGTTTTAGAAAATTATGGGACGTATCCCACATTTTACAATGCAAGCAATGTCTTTAGTGCGATTTTTTATATGCGGTTTTCTGTAGAACGTACATACCGCGTAAAAAAAGACAACTGTATTTGTACAGCTGTCATTTATAGTAGAGATGATTGCGCTTGCGCGGTTCATAGTAAGGGCAATCTACTGTATTCATTTACGAATCTATGACGTATGAAGGTAACAATGAGATAAACAAAGATGGCCATATGTTATTAAGGGTCAGAATTGCTGTTAGAATATGTTATGTATGTATGTATGTGTACTATAGTCTTTGTACATACAAAGTGAAACGAAGTCAGACGAGTGTAAAGTAGCCATAATCTCGACTCCTTCCCATTTATCGTCAAGTTTACTTATAATTCTTATCGTGGGAAGGTTTAAGAGTAAATAGTTGTTATTTTTAAAACGTACATAGTTACAAGAATCTATAGTGTATGTAGAATGCAATGTGATATTCGTATATTTATTTGTGATCATTAATTCGATTGATAGTTTGAGTTTCGTTGTAAACGCTGGGTTCCTACATGCGCAGCAAATTAACGCAGTGTCCTAAAACTTTTCTCTGACAGACCGTTTACTGCTAAGAATATTTTTGTGAGTGAATCTGCATTTCGTCTAGAAAAAATCTAAAATTAATATTAACAAATTTATTTTAGTTGATGAATTTATTAAAAAACAAATAATAATGCAAGCACAACAAGTCGCATCTAATGCCCAAGCAGCGCAGAATCAACAAATAGTTAACGCCGCAGGGGTTCCAGTCAATGCCGCTAATGCAGTAATATTAAAAATGAATGAAATTCAGATGTCGACCGTGGGTAAGTAAAATGGACGTTTACGAATAATAATCATTCCGATTAATGCATAATTATTTGTTATGGAACTTTTTCCGCAGAAACAAAATAAATAAATATTTTTTCGATTAGTTTTTTTTTTCAGTGGATACATAACAATTCATTTATTTGAACATATTGAAAGTGTACACATTTTACACTGATATTAAGAGAAGTGATTTGTTCAATATAGACTTCCTGTGTTTTTTTTTAATCTATTGTTGAATTCTGAGATTTGCACCATATTTTATTTTAGTGATACCTGTTCTATAATAATTCATATATTAAAATAAACTAAAGTCTTTGTATGTATAGCATAGTTGATATATACAACCATATCTAACCTTGTTTTAGCAGTGATTTTATTGTTAGTGTGATTCATTTTGTTGATAAAGTGGAATGCAGTAAGATTCATTGTATTGTTTCAGGACTATTAGAGCTAGCACATCGTGAATATCAGGCAGGTGATTACGAAAACGCTGAAAGACATTGTATGCAATTGTGGAGACAGGAGAGCAATAATACTGGTGTATTGTTACTTTTGTCGAGTATCCATTTCCAGTGTAGACGATTGGACAAATCAGCACATTTTAGCACGCTAGCTATAAAACAGAATCCGTTATTAGCTGAAGCTTACAGGTTAGTCATTTATTATGTATTGAATATAATAATGGGTTATTTATTGTTTTATTATTCCAAATTAGTTTACAATGTATCTGTATTTTTTTTTTAAATCTCATTGTTACAATGTTTCAGATTTCAAAACTTAACAATGAAATTATATTATTTATTTTTAATATAAGTTGTATTAAAAATCCAAAATTATTCAGTAAATTTTCAAGCATCAGGTTTTTATATTGATTAGAATAATATATAAATTTAATAATTTAAGATCTAAGAACAGTAAAAATGAAATTCTATCTGATTCTTATACGTCAAAATATTAACATAAAATTGACATTGCATGGATAAATAGAAAGTATTTTTGACTCATATGAGTTTAAATAGCAGGGTGGCCAGTTTCTGGAAAACCGGGAAAAGTCAGGGAATTTTGCTATACCGGGAAAAGTCAGGGAAAAATGCAAATTCTGCAAAAATGTTAAAATTTCATGTATGAGACCTTTTTTTATCTAAATTTTAATTATAAAAAACAGGGAAAAACAGTAAAAATTCTCCTGGAAAACCGGGAAAAGTCAGGGAAATTTGTTCCAGAGAAATACTGGCCACCCTGAAATAGGTAAAAAAAATACAGAGTAATACAAAAATCAGTTATAAATATAGCAAGTAAAAATAATATTATAATTCTTATTCACATACAGTTAGATACTTTTTTAATATTTTTTTAAGTTATTATCATTAATAATATTTATTGGAAACTATTATAAATAATTAAACTATCTGAACACTTTTAATAGTAAAAAAAAATTGAAAGAATGTTTATATGGTTATATATTTATTCTATTTACAGTAATCTTGGGAATGTTTACAAAGAACGTGGTCAGTTACAAGAAGCACTAGATAATTATAGACACGCTGTCCGATTGAAACCAGATTTCATTGATGGGTACATTAACTTAGCAGCCGCATTAGTCGCAGCAGGAGACATGGAGCAAGCTGTACAGTCTTACATTACTGCTTTACAATACAATCCGGTTAGTAATCACATATTTATTCCTTGCTCTTTAAGTCACAGTGTATTATCTTGATTATAACATCTGTTAATTTATAATTTCAGGACCTGTATTGTGTCCGGAGCGACCTAGGGAATCTTCTAAAAGCGCTTGGTAGACTTGACGAAGCTAAGGTAGGGTTTAAAACTAAAGTTCCGTTTGGGCCAGCATTATATAGCTTGCGTATATGTTAATTTAATATCACGATGTACGTACGATATTAAATTAACTATATTGGGTTCATTTCATCATCTGAACGTACAAATTTCGCTCGAATTTTATTTGGTAAAAGTATACAGACGACTGGTTGTTTATGAGGTAGATGCAGTCAGCGTAATGAATGTTTGGCAGAGCGTGTATTTTCTTGGAAAGGCACAGCGTTTTCTTTCTTGAATATTTTAATTAGTGCAACTTAAAACTTCAAACCAGTCTTAAAATTTACTTGAAGTTCTGTAATTATTGAGATTTGAATATATAAAACTAGATTATGTAATTGGCAAACATTTTAAGACTAATCTGAAGTTTGTGTGATTTATAGTTGCAGAGTTGTATGTCGCCAAACAGGAGACGTTTGTTTGTTTGTTGCACTAATTAAGACATATATTGTTTTGTACTTTGGCGTTGCGTAGAACATGTTTATTTGCATATATATATATATATATTTATCTATATTGTTTATTTTTAGTTTTTCAGATGAATCTACATTTTGATCCTGTAGTTGTATATTTTATATATTTTTTCGTTTTGTGTGCAAATAATTGACAACGGTTTTGTCCAACGAACATTTACTCAGATAAAAAGCCATTGATAGTAAATATATAAAAGATTTTCTTTGGACACGGCTGTTTTTTAGCGTAGATTGCGCTCGGCGTAAATATTTTATTTGGTATTAAATAATCAGTCTTCTGTCAAACAAATGACCGATATTAGTACGTTCAAAGCGTGCGATTTTGTTTCTGTTCAAGGTGAATATGGTTATTTTTTTTTTTCTATCATTCATCTTGAACTATGTACTATTGCTTTCAATCATTATTTCATCTTATATTATATCGAATCTGTAAAAGGAATTGTATCTTAACTTTATTTCATTGGCAATTTTTCTTGTTTACCCCCCCCTTGATTTTGATGACGTACATGAATATTTTTTGTGCCTTTTTGTATTATTGAGATTATTGAATCAGTTTTTTTTCCAAATAAGAGTTCAATTTGATTTGAATAAAGGCAGTTAAATGAAATGAGACGAAAGGTTAGTAAAATTTGTTTGTTTTTGAGACAATACAATTCCTTTGACGATTCTTTTACGAAACAGTCTATACTCAAAGATTAATGATCTGAAATCTTCTGTTGGGGCACATTAATGCAGGTATGTGGCTGACCGAGTAGGCTTGGGTTCGAATCGATGGGACATCGGTGAACAGGCCGCGTCGATTTGCCGCAGGTAATGTAAAAGCGACGGTCGGATGCAGCTGTTTTGTTTTATAGGTATACGCGGGAGTTCTTACTGTAGTTATTAAGTTCTGCGCAATGCGACCTACATCTTAGTTTGTTATTTGTGGCCCTCTCGGGAACTTGTGTCAGCTTTTATTTATTCCCTTGTACATCCAGAGTACCGGTTTTGACACTGCTAAACATTTGCTTTTCCGAACAAATATTTAAAACAATTAAATGTTTTTGAATTTCATATCATTGATCTTTGTAGAAGAAATTCTGTGGAACTAGAATCACTCAAACTTTGGAATGATCTTAAAATGTTCTTTATATAATTTAGTGGGTCTCTTTAATCGATCCACTCAAATATTTAAAAACTTTGAAGGCACAGGTAAAGATGTTTCAGAATAACGTTAAAAGATTTAAGATGGCGCTATCAAAATTATTAAAAAAAAAATAAAACTTAATTGTACTGATTGGAAATTTGAATATAAGTTCGATATAATAAACATTTTGAGACTAATCTGAAGTTTGTGTGCTTTTTTAAAGTTACAGAATTGTATGCTGCCAAATACAAGACATTTTTATGTTTTTATGCATAAAAAAATTTGACAGTGTCAGAATGAAACTTTTCTATCCTTTATAAAAAGAAACAACAAGTAATTAATATACTGGTAGTAATAATTGACATTGTTGTTGCTGAGGCGTTATCTGATGCATATGCGTAGAATAAACTGTGCGTAATTTACGTATGTATATTAATCCTTTTTCTCTGCAGCTTTAGAGTCGAAAGCAAGGCGTAAGCGATCTAGCAGCGTAAAAAGTATTGAATATTTGTAATCTGTAGCATATCCGCAATGAATAGCATCACAGATGTCGATACATAACGTTACAACATTGGAACATGTTGTGTCGTTATGTTGGGTCATGCGGTGCGAAGCGCAAAGCGATATTCCGAGGGGGCAGCGTAGCGATCTGGTATTTGTCAATGACAGAGAATACGTAGCGAAAGAGCAAAAACTAACCTGTGTTTTCTGTAGGCATGCTACTTGAAATCGATTGAAACAAGGCCGGATTTTGCAGTCGCTTGGAGTAATCTTGGGTGCGTTTTTAACGCCCAGGGTGAAATTTGGTTGGCGATACATCACTTTGAAAAGGCAGTCGCTTTGGATCCAAACTTTCTAGATGCCTACATCAACCTGGGAAATGTACTCAAAGAAGCTAGGATTTTTGATCGGTGAGTGTTATTTTTCTTATAATAACTCTTACAAATCAACTTTTTCCTCAAAATGATACAGTTTTGTTATTAAAACTTACAAAGTATCTAATACAATACTTACCATGCAAAATATTCAAGAGTTAAATGAAAGAGTGGCTTCTAGATTTTTATTTGATAAGCGAATTTGTTTAATATAATACTTGATATAAGTCTCACAGTTAATGTTATTATATTTATTTAAAAAATGTCTTTCTAATTCTATGTTGAAATTATTTTAATCTATGCTGTATTCATTTTGTAAATGAAATTAATGTACTTTGTACACAAAAATAAAGATTATTATTAGTATAACAATTGAATAATAGTTTAATTTACATCGTCAAGAAAATATTTAATTGAGAATAAATACATACGATTTTTTTTATTACAATCAACCGAATATTTTGAAACAATAATATTAAAAAAAAATCCGGATTTCGAAAAAAATCGCGATTACAATACTTACTTATACTATATGTATATTTCATATACATGAGTATAAGAAAGTAATAATAAGAAAAGTTTACAAATCGTTAAGACGTTTTTTTTTTTTTCGAGGCTTATATCACCCTTAAATATAAAACTTCACCCTTCTATGTTTTCACGATTTTGAGTTAAATAACACAGAAGTAATGATCAATTGTGAAAATATGGAATAATTTTTATTTATTTTTCAATAACTACATTTAACAATTACAAAAATAAAATAACACGTTAATTCTTGGACACAGTTATGTACTAATGTATCAACCCATACAACGCCACTCATTTTGAGATATCAATGTTTTTGATACTCGCAAAGAAAAATACATTTGTGATTTTGTTACATTTCTTTTTATTAGAAAAATGTAATTTGGCGTTTGGTTGATTAATTCGAATAAAATCTTAATAACATTTTCTTCCTTCAACCTAATGAGTGTTCTGCAGTAACCTATTGAAACTGCATTTATAACTTAAAAATGTTATTTTTTTTAGTTGATACAATAGTGTATAACAATGTCCATTATACAGTTACGGACTTTTATTGTGAAAATTATAGAAATTGAAATAAGAATATTTTTAGAATTAAAAAGAAAATCCTTTAAAGTACATGAATAACATCGCTATTCAGGGCCGGATTTACCTATAAGCAAAATAAGGAGTTGCTTAGGGCCCTATCTTATTGGGGGGGCCCGATTCAACCTTGCGAATTTTTAGGATTTGAGTTGAATTATTTCTGAGGTTAAGGGTCCCTCCTATGACTACTGATTTGGGCCCTTACAAATATAAATCTGACCCTATTGCTATTTAAAGAGAAATTGGTATATTTACTGGGTCTATGTTAACCCATTAATCCCCAAGGGTAGAAAAAAATTATTTTGATGTTTTAACTGCATTTTATTACTAAATATATGCTCAAATAACGGTTTTTGAAGAAAAAAAATCATGTTTTTTTTTGTATTTTTTCAACAAATTGTTGCGTTTACGAAACGTTGGAAAAATGGAAGTTATTACTTAGTGTGGAATAGTTTAAAACAGTGTAACGTTGTTAGCAGCAAAAAAAGTCATTTCATCAATGAGATGTTTAAAAAAAACAAATTTTTAAAAATGTTTCGTTTACGCAACGTTGGAGACTAATGGGTTAATATTGTAATATTTTGCATTTACAAAATAACAAATGTTACAAAAACGTGTTCCTTAAAATATTTTTTATTATTTTTTTTATGTACTTTACTTAAAGGCAAGGCTGGATATGAACTCGAACACTGGCCCAGGAAAAAATAATAATAGACCTGTCCATGTAAAGTTTAGTCTGAATTAATTGTTATACCCATGGGCGTCGATTACAAGAGGGATGATGGGAGTCACCTACCTCAGTGTTGTGATTTTTCTTCTTATTTTCTAATCTCTAAGTTGATATGTAAATAACTATTTAAACTTTTTACGCCATTTTTTAACCAAATCGAATAATAATGGTTAAAATTTCAAATTCTTTATAGAAATTTCAACTTAAAGATAAGAAAATATGAAGAAATATCATAACTACTTAATAAATAAACAGAAATGATAATTATTTTGCATATTAAATCACATCTATTTAACATATTGCTTTAATCCTCCCCCCTGGTTACAAAAAGGCCCCCAGCCTTCATTTACAATTACTAAAAAAGGTCATTATAGTTTTTTGAGAAAATGGCAAGTTAGTTGAGTAATTAGGTAGGCCCCTGAGTAGTATTAGCCCAGAGCCCTACAAATTCACGATCCACCCCTGCGTCGAGGGGCCAGATAATATATTATATTATTATACTAATAAAAAAAATCATGTTACGCCACTGATCCAAGCCTGTATAAAGAGCTGGAGCCATAAAATGTTTTATCGAATTTTTGTCGCCAAACACAAGTCGTTTTTCTTATAAATCCTTCTCGAATGTTTTTCTTCCAACAAAAATACGAATTTAGATAAGAATGAGTATGGACAGAGACAATGATAGTACTTCTAAAATTTACGAATCTTAGGAGTTATTGATTTTTTAAAATGAATTTAAAAAATATATATGTTTTGAATTTGAACTCTAATTTGTTTTACTTCCATGTTCCGAAGGAAATGGAAGTATTATAATACGGTCGAAAAATCGTGTCTGAGATAAGAGCAGATTCTGATTGTACTAACTTAAAACATAAAGAAAAGTTGATTTCTGTATGGCGGCTGTGCGTGTGTCAGGATGTTGAATTTTCTTTCGTTGACGATAAGTACTGTAAATATTCACCGATTTTGAATTATTTTTGGGGAAAATGTTTGTATCAGTGAGTTCTCCAGTCCTATTAATTTTAGTGTTAATCTGATTAGGGATTTTGGAAATAATGGAAAATTTGTACATTTGAAAAATAACTCATTATTGTTTATATAGTAAATAATTAATTTTACTTCTTATTTTCTTATCTTTAAGTTGATATTTCAATTTCAAATTCAATTTAATGCATGAAATACTACCCGAAAATTTTGTGTTTTAAATTTTGTTAAAAGTATGTTTATTATATAGAAAATATTGTGAAAAGTTGAAATTTTCAAACCGCAGGTCTGTATCTCAAAACGTTCTTGAGAGATGGCTTCTCAAAGTTTTAGTTTTTTAAAAAAATTGGAGATAAATGGTCGTAACTTTGAACGTTTGATCGGATTTTTTCGTTGACAGATTTTAAATCAGCGTGTCAAAATCTATACAATTTTTGTCAAAAATCGGTATTTTAAAGTATTATACATGTCATCATTATATAGATTTTGACACGCTGATTCCAAATTTGTCGACAAAAATCAAATCCGTCCACACGTTCAAAAGTCACATCCATTTTATCAAAAATTTTGAAAAAACTAAAACTTTGATAATAGGCCATATCACGAGAACGTTATGAGATACAGACCTGCGGTTTGAAAATTTCAACTTTTCACGTCATTTTCTATATAATAAACGTACTTTTAACGAAATTTAAAATTCCAAAAAAATGACTTAAATTTCATGATTCAAATTGCAAATATTCAAATAAATACCAATTCAAATACATTTTAAAGTGTAATTTATAACATTATATATTAAATAGTATCCCGAGCCTGACCGGGCGTGAGTATAAAATACAATTCGTGAGCAAAAATTATTAACTCATCTATAAGATGATACCGAAATTTATTTAATTCAAGAAGTGAAAAAGATATTATAAGAACATGGAAGTCTTTATGGTTCTCCATACCGTTATTTAGTTAATTTAAAAATGTTATGTGGTTAAATTACATATAGCTTTTTTGCATTCTTTTTTTAGTAATAAACATAAAAAATAACAAATAAACACACCTATAAAAAAGGTTTCATCAAATACTGGTTAGTTGATGATTAAAATTTAAAATTAGTCATTTATACATCAAATATTTACATTGTAGTTAATTAGAAGCTTTTATTTAACTTTATGTATGTAAACGTGATTCATAATATGTTACGCTAATTTCATTGACTTCTCGTTGAGCAATTTAGCTGAAATTTAGTATACTTATAGATCTTGAATTAAAATACAATTTAACACTAACACTGGTAGAAAGGATTTCTCAAACCAAGTAAACCTAGTTTTGTATATAACGAAAACAATATTTTCTTATGATAAGCAATAATCTCTTAAACCAACTATAGTATTCTTGAACGAAGGAATAACGTAGTTGGATTAAGAGTATGTTTCTTATATTAAGAAAATATTGTTTTCGTTATATACAAAACAAGGTTTTCTTGGTCCAATACAGTTTTTTTCTGTGTATAGAAAAAATATTATACAAAATGAATTCTTAAATGCGCAACTAGGGAGACGAAATTTAAGATTATGTAAACTCTGATTTTAGATTACGCCAACCCTGACAAACCCTGAGAAAAAAAATTGCTCGCGTTAATACAAGAAGTCCTTTTTTTAATATACCTATCAAATTTTTGGTTTTGCGAGAAAAAATGACAAACATTACTATTGCGCCCTTTTTTTAGTTCTCATAATTTTTACTAAACCCGGAGAAATTGTAACGAACCCCGGAACCCGGAGAAACAGTATACAAACCCTAAGACTCCGGGTCAAACCCGGAGACCTGGTGATCTTAGGCGCAACCAGTTGCACCTGTTTGACAAAAAATAAGATATGTTTTCCAACAATGGAGAAAAGTGGGGGAATTTTTGATATTTACTATCTTGCCATAGCGGCCCTCAAATATGACCGACTTTTTTTGTATTTTATTAAATGTACCTACAAAATAAGTTCATCAATTTTGATGACTTTTCTAAATTTTTAAAATGACGCAAAATAGTCGTATACGTGCTCGGATAGAGGGGAGGCTAGAAGGACCATATGGCCCGGTCCCATGAGTTTCAGGGGCACCGAAAATTTTGATGATAGTACGAAAGGACCCCGCAGAATCCTTATGGGAAAGGGGTTTCGGTCAAACTCTGAAACTTTGGATTATGATAGTTCTTGATGAGTAGATCAAAAGTGTCAATGGGCATTAAGTCCTAAAAACTCAAACTTTTAAGATATAGCCCTCTGAAGTTGGGGATCATGATTGTCTTTAATTTACAATATTTTTTTGTAGAACCTTAAATTTCGCTCAACTTTTTGTATGTGTTCCCAAAGACATCTATAATCGATTGCCACCATAAAAAATTCAACTTTTCAATTCATTGAGAAATGACAACACTTAAATCTTATTGGTACGTTTTTTTAAATTATAAACAAATCCAATTGTTTTATAATAAAAAAAACGTAATAATAAGATTTAAGTACTGCCATTGGCTAAATAATTTGAAAGTTTACTTTTTTATTGTGACAATCGATTATATAAGTCTTTGGGAACACATACAAATAGTTCTGCGAAAATTAAAGTTCTACACATTTTTTTATTGTAAATTAAAGACGAGCATGATCCCAACTTTAGAGGGCTATATCTTAAAAGTTTGAGTTTTTAGGACTTAGTGCCCATTGACACTTTTAATCTACGTATCAAGGACTATCAGAATCCAAAGTTTCAAAGAGTTTGACCGAAACCCCTTTCCCATAAGGATTCTGCGGGGTCCTTTGTTAAAAATTTCCTTACGTTTACAAAACGGAGGGCCATTGAAGCTCTGTCAGGGTCTGGGTGTTTCAGTTTTAGATAGTGACTAAAACGAATAAGATAAATATTCTCATTAAATTCTTAACTCGAAAAACAATTTTGATAAAAGATTATTATTTTGTGGAATTTAATATGCAAACTCAATACAATCTGATTCCATAAATAACGCTATAGATATCTGAGTGCACTATTGAATGAAAACGCCGAGTGTAACAGAAAAGATAATCTGCAATGCACACCCACCCACAATACGTATGTGTGTTTGTGTGGGAGGAACATCATCAAATAGCATCAGTTTGAGATAATGTAGAAATTGTGCGCACAGAAATGGTGGATCGGTTGCCTAGCAACTGAAAAGCCGACGGTGTCTCCTCTTGATTTCTATTCGACCGGTCTGTATTCCCCTCATTTTACGCCTTGCATCATTTACTCCCTCTTTTTTTGTTACCCCTACAACATCCCCTTATGCGATTTTTTTCATTTAATATTCGGGATTTTTTAGCATAACAGGAAATTAATAATAAAAAAAATATCGGAATTTTTTTCACGATAAAAAGTTCGCTAGTTTTATCTTTATTGTCATTAAATATTTATTTTGAAATCAGGCCTTAAATTAAAAAATGTTACTGGTATATTACAACAATTTCATTTGTAAATTAGGTTCCAAAATTAGGTATATCTTGTGTTTTTAAATAAATTGTAAATTTGAGTTAATTAATTCAAAGATGATCATTTTACAAAAAAAATATTGTTGAAAAACAATTTTTTTTGTGTCACTGGTATAATAGATTCAATATATTAATTTGTAAAAAATAAAATTTTGTGAAGTCTACACTACAACGGACAATTTTGCTACAACTAATATCTGGTGGCGACGCAGGGTATTTAAATAATTTTTCATAACTTGAATTTGACCGGTCAAATTTTTATGTTAGTGGGGTAATATAACATCATATCAAGTAAAATAATCAAAAAATTGTTGATCCCAACAATTTAAACAAAATAAATGCATTTTTTTGTAATCCAGAAAAGCCCAAATGCGTACGTTTTATCCCGGGTGAAATAGAAATCAAATTTCATTGATTTTAAAAAAACACCGGGCAAAGCAGCTAGTTTTTATACAAAATATTATGAAAATTGAAACGAAAATAAAATATTCATTTTCTAAATGCGTCTTAATTAAAAAAAAATCATGTTGCTAATATTTTGTCTGGAATGTAAACAGCAATAAATATTTTTATTGACATTTATTTAATGATATTATCCCAAAATGTTTACATAAACGTACGTAATATTTTTCCATTTCTATTTTTAGAACATCCCTTTTCCCCTCCAATGATTAAAGTTGAACCACGCCCATGTTTGTATTTCTATCCTTCTCTAACGTAAAGCAGTATTATATAGTTAAACTTTATAGATATTAAAGGGATTTTCTTGAACTATTTCATAAATTATTCAGTAACTGTGTTCTACGAATTCCTCTTTAACAATTTAAGCTCCAGGCATTATGTTGCACAAATTATTATTTCATTTCGTAACGAATTGTTAATTTAACGTAATTATCAATTCATTTCTTGGTTTCTGTGTTAAGCACACGTTACTTGTAATTATTATGGAATTTTCGATGTTTGTTAATAAAAATTGTTTGTTTGATTCATATAATACAAAAATTATTTGAAAATGTGACGCATATTTTTTTAATTTAAGGTAAAGGGAAAACTTTAAGCTTTTTAAGCTTAAAGTTTTTTTAACGAGGATAAAAGTAGCATTATTGCGAACGCAATGTAAACGTTTTGAACGTAGCATAAGAAAGCTCTGTGAGCTATCTCTGTTGGGGATAGCTTGCTCTCTGTTTTAAACCCCCAATTCCAGGCGGCAACCCTCTTTGTTACTTGGCCACATCCCCTCCACTCACTCAAATACACGATGAGATATGTTTCGCACAAATATACTAGTCAGTAGGTTACAAGTTTGCATCTTTAACGTAGGGTTTTTTCCAAAGTCTCACCTTTAACGTAGAGTAGTTTTTTAGGAACACTATCCTCTCCACTTTCTATCTCTTTCTAAGTGAATCTAACGTGGGTTCTTAATTTTTAAACGTAATTAATGTAAAGAGTGAATAGATATAATAATAGTTTTTCATGCCAAATTTATAATAATAAAATAAAATATTTTTATGAACATTTTTTAATAATTATTGTATATATTTAAAAAAGATAGTGTGACCATTTAAATATTATGGAATCGAATAACAGCAAGAGAAATAAATATAAAAGTATTTTATTTCGAACACTATGGGCTGTATGTTCTATATTTTTTTATTAAATATTTAGGTATTTATCACAAGAAAATCTGTCGAGATATTTATTTAATATATCGCTTGTATGAAACAGTGTTTATTTTTCATCTCATTCTATTACATAAGTTACATAACGACACATTTTCTTTGTTATATTACGTATGATATTTTCATCTATGAGATACGCAATCAGTGATTTTCTTTACAATTATTTCTATATTAATTAATATCAAGTCATTTTTAAATATAGTCATATATTTTATATGCAAATTGAAATTTGGATATTAGTATTATAGCTGCAAAATATAAGATTTTTTCAAACTATATAAAATGGGGGTCTATTAGACCCCAATGTGATATTGAGCCTTTAGGTACTGCCAGTTGAATCAATTTGATAAAATCGATAGCAGGAACATAAATTGTATTTACAGGGAATGAAGGTTGAATGGACAAAAACTACATTTGTAAATATTTTCTATTAATTGTGTGGTATGTGGAATATAAGTGTATCTATAAATTGTAACATAGATAGGGTTAAATATAGTAAATATTAGTTGAGATAGTTATTTTTATATATTAAGAATCTAAAATTAAAACACCGGTTGTATATGTCGAAGCTTTTATTATATCATAATGTAAAATTAACATTTTCCAGATAAATTTTGACATGGGAAAACCACGTGGTTAGTAAAACCTAACTATATGAAAAATATCAGAAAAAAATATTTGTGCATTGACCTAATTTTAGTACATCGACTTTTACATAATAATGTTCCTTTTACTTTTAGATGATCAATTTTTTGATATTAGTGTTTTTACGAGTTGTATATCATTTATATATAATTGAAAGTATTATTACGTAAATTATACGTAAAACCTAGGTATGTTTTCAAAGTGGAAAGTAGTAATTAAATTTTCAATAATGATTGATGTGTCGATTGAAAAACATCAGCTTTGTAGGAAAATAACACGCGAAAATGTACTTCATCGTTCTCTCAAGTTATTTTAGTAATTAGACCGAGAAAAGTAATTATTTATAGTCCTATACTTTTACAACACTCAATAAAACGAAAATATAAAATTAAAACTAAGATGACGCGATTTATATTATACAGAGTGTCCCATTTTAATCTATCATCTCCCTAATTTTTTTATCTATCAATTAAATCAAAAAATGTTTCAAGTAAAAGTTGTTTGGTTTTGAGAGGGACCCAAAATGGCGTTATTAATTTTTGATTTTTGAAGGACGTCTTCATGGTCAAATAGGCCCAACATTTAAAAAAAATGGAAACCTATATATTTTTTATTACGGTATCTTATTGTTTGGAAAAAAACAAGCAGCTTTTGTTTAGAAAAAAATTCGTATGTTTTCATTTTTTTTAAATATTTAACAAAATGATTTTAGATATTCACTAATTTTTTACTCGAAACCCATTAACTTTAGAGGAAAATTGTAAAAAACAAAAAATGTTTATTTTAATCATGAAGACGTCCTAAAAATAAAAAATTAATAACGCCATTTTGGGTCCCCCTCAAAACCAAACAACTTTTATTTGAAACATTTTTTTATTTAATTGATAGATAAAAAAAATTAGGGGGTGATAGATTAAAATGGGACATCCTATATAAATTTTATTTAATCTATGTTTTATTGTTTTTATTAATATTTTTTGAGTATAGGTACATTAATAATAATTATTGGAAAAATTGAGTATATTAAAAGTGGGGGGAAATGGATGGGATGTTTTTGTAATTCAATCCTACAGGCTAAAATATTTATAAAAATTGAAAATTAAGTACTCACTTTTTTATTTCATTTTGCTTTTTTGTTGCGATAATTTGTTTACTTTTGATTTTGAATGTAAAAAAATAAAATAAAAACAGTTTGCTATCCAATTTCCCCAGTGGGTAAATGGGTGTTGAAAGAAACTTTAAAAAAAATTTCAGATAAAAAAACAATGCAAAGTTAATTTATAGAAACTAGCTCCCTTTTTGATAATGTTGTGTGTGGATTTAAAAGAATTTTTATTTTTTATAGGTATACATTAAGATATTATCATGTTTTTGTGAATTTAAAATTCCACTATAGGAAATTGAGTGGTAAAATTTTCTACCCCTCACACAAAAAAGTTAGGGTAATTACATAGCTTCATGCAAGTATGTACTATAATGTACATAGGTACTTATTTTGGAAAAATCAAATCCATTTTATTTTTGTAGAATATTATTGTAAAGCAAGCCGGACACGTTTCATAATTTTGAAAAAGGTTATGCCGACGAAAAAAAAATTATTGTACTTTTTTGGATGCAACAAAAACAGCAAATATATTTTTGCCATAAAGTTTGTTACATTTTTTGAAAAAAAAAAAATGTATATAAAAAATACCAATCAATTAACCCCACCTATGCTATATATAACATATTTGTATATCTTATATTTAAAAAACTGTTTATAAAAAGTAAAACTTATTAAATGTTTTGATTTTCTTTCAATTTCCACTTTAAATTGTTATGGGTTACTTTTTTACTGTTTTTTTGATCTTTTGGCTTTTTGCCAACTTTGCCAAATCGCCAAGTTTTAAAAAAAGCATATAAAGACTTAAGAAATCTGTGTTTGAATTCAACCTGTTACATGTTGAATATTAATAGTTATGAAAAATTTAAAAACATCTGATTGTTTTCTGTTTAATACGTCGTGTATTAAAGGGTTAAAGAAAATATGGTATGATATTATACCTGTTTTTTTCTCTTATGGTGCAATCATGAATCAACGAACCAACCTTAAAACAAAAATAGAATTTAATTTGCTGACTGAAAAATGTTCAGATGTTTAGCCAAAACAATAGAATTTAGCAACAAACTGACGTATACTTTCTGTATTCAAGGTAAAAAGTACAATATTTATTTAGAGGCTGCTTCACACGAGCTATTTTTGATTAAACCTTAATCATCGCGAGACAAAAAAGTGGTACAGCAAAATGAAAATATAAATTGCATTGATATCAGAGAACTTTGTGAAATAAATTGTACATCAAATCTAATTCTTAATAAAAATCATTGAAATTGGTTTTAAGGGGACCAGTCATATTAGGTCGTAAAAGCCGATAGTCGTATTAACCGGTAAAAAATATGAGATTCAGTCGGACTTTTATTTTGAGTCGTTAAAATCGATATGTTGTATTAAACGATGTCGTTATAACCGATTTCGAATGTATTTTTTTCGATCTATGAAAATGAGAAACTAAAGAATTAATTTGCTTGTTTTTCATTTGATTCTGTTTAGACAGTTTGTTATTTTCTTCTCTGTTTTTGTTATTTTGTTTGTGACTTGTTTATTTCTGAGAAAAGTTATCTTCAGATTTCTGTTAGCTTATTTATTTACCGTACATTTTATAACTTTATATTTAGTACGAATACTTTTTTATGGATATCGTATAAATTAATTACTTTATTTTTAGAATATAGATTTTCAATTAAACATTGGAAATACTACTATGTTTATAGTTTATGAATTAGTATCGTTATGTTTTAACCCATTACTTCCCAGTGTCAAATTTATAGGACATCATTTTTTCTATTTTTTTTCTCTGACATAATAACGTTGTTAATTTGATTTCCATTACTAATATGTTTTTAAGTTTCTCTACTTACAATAATTTTTAAAAGGAACTCTAGAGTTCATTCAATGATAATTATAACACTTTTAGGTAAATTAACAGTGTAATTATTCGAGCTAGCTGACATTTATAGTTACATTTTTTTCACTTAGTAAAGCGTTTTTAAATTGACGAAACTATATATAATATTACTTATGAGAGTGTAAATAAAGTATAACAATATCAATAATTTCAAAAATAAATCCATAAAATTGGGTTCTTATGATAATAATCTAGTCTGCGACTGATAATTATTATGTCTTGTATTGAATTTATCTTTTTGGTAATATTTTCAACAAGAATTGAGAAATAAAATAAAATTCGAAGAAATAAAACTTCAGGAAGTAATTGGTTAACATTAATATTTTTTATATGAAAAATATTTAGACATAAATCTGTTCGGATATTTTTAATAGGTGTGTTATATAATATATAGTTGTATTTATTATTTCTATGTCACAAAATGAATTTAGGAAGCCACAAGAACTGTACGTGCGTCATCATTATATCTAATAATATTTCTGTGACGAAATAATATATTATACTAGAAATAAATTCTTTAAATGTCCTTAGTAATTATATTTATATATACATAGATATACATTGAAAAAAAAATTAGTGATTTTAATTAACAAAAAAAATTGTCTTTCGTAAATTGAGGTTATTCAAGTATTACATAAATATACTTAGGGGATGGGGGTCTCGATTTCAGAATTAACGAAAATGCATTTCAATGAAAATATTATATTGTAAATTTTGTCGATTCCTTATTAATTGATATTAAGATTTCTTTATTTTCGAAATCAAACTGCTTTTAACCGCCTAAACAGCTGCCTATATCTATTTTAGTCTATGTCATCTGAAATAGAAATTACAATAATGTAAACGCATCTACATAACCTAATTTACTAATTTCCAATATACTACACATACATAATTTGCAATTTCCCTGTTCTATGATAAAATAACATTAATATTAAGTAACATTTATTTGAGATAAATTACAGAATAAGTAATAGGCCAATGTACAAATTATTTTGAATGAAATCTAAAAATAACTTTTTCTTTAGGTTATTTGTATTTTTCATTGATAACTTTTTATTTTTTGTAAGTTTTGTTATTTTTTTGGTTATTTATCGTTCTAGCGGCCCAAATTATTTTATGTTGAATCTGTTTTTTTTTTTAATGTCGATATTTATTACAGTACGTATGATCGAAAAGTTGTTATTTAAAATAAGATAATCAAATTATATTATTTATTTTTGATAGTTTTTCAATATTTTCTATTAAATAATGATATAGCTTATGTTTTAATTTTTGAAAATACTCCGATAAAATATTTAAAATAAATAATTGTAACAATTTATTTTTTTCTTTTTTGTGCAGATACTTTGCGGTCACATTTTTGACATTTATTTGAATATAGAATATTAGAAACCATAGATAAAATCGAAAGCAAACGTAAAAAAATACTATAAAATAATTTGGGACGCTAAAACGATAAATAACCCTTTTTTATAAAACAGCGTACTTGGAAGTCACTAATCGAATTATTGCAATTTCTGATTATATTTATCCATAACGCGTGCGTCTGTGTGTCTGTCTATAATATGTATACTTGATCTGTCAACGATAGTGCAACATCAGTTGGCTTTAGATTCTGACCTCGCGTACTTACTCGCCGCTACCCGTTAGTGCATGTGCGAAATTGTAAGAAGCCATACTTATTTATGAATTGTAAACAATTTGTAATTAAATAAGTTAACGTGGTTAAATTTTTTTATGAAACATAAAAATCGACGCGAATTCCCGGCATCGTGGTGTAAAAAATCGGATGTAAATATTTTATTATCATCGCAAAAATATGATTGATTTTTATTTGTTTGATTTTTGTCTAAATTGAGAATTGTTATGTGAGGTAGTACTTGAGAACATTGCGTGTATATGAATCATCCATCCATGCGTGTTTTATATGTACCAGCTACGAATCTGTCGGTTTTGATTTGAACGAACGAATGGAATATTATTGAACAAATTTTTATATTGGAAATTAGCACAAATATAACAATACTTAACTCAATCTTCCTCGTGTTTATTTTTTTGATTGAAAAAAGGTTCTATCAGATAGAGAAAATATACATTCTTTAACTAATATATTATATTTTTATTACAGCAAAAAGTAATAGTCGTATACGCACATTGAATAAGTCCAAAGTTGTTTCTTTTAAAAAAGGTAGAATTAATAGTATGTTGTATAAGAATGAAAAAAGTGATGATGAAAAACAGTGTATTAAAAACTTAATAATTAAATTATATGAAAACGAATGTGCTTTTTTAAATAGAACAAAAAAATATCCAGGGTAATCATTTAAATCTTCCCTTTCTTCTTCAACTTAAAAAAAAAACATACCATGTTAAAAGTCTGATTAATCGCACCTGATTGAATAGAATGTTTGTACAAAAAAATAATAAATAAATCAATAAATAAATCCTACATTTAGTTTTTTTAAAACATAAAATTTATATATAAAAAAAATTTAAACCCGTGTTCAATTGAATCTAACTTTAACTCTTAAATGTAAGTGTAAACCTAAGTCGTCCAAATGTACTTCATAATCTGTGCCATATTTTTTTATACCTAAAAAATAAAATTAATGCGGAATTTCCTGCAAATATGTTGGTGATATGGAGCTACAATGTGTCGTTGTATATACAATCATTGACATTCCCCCTCCAACTCCCCCTGGCGGGAGTGGAGGTAGCGGGTGGCATAGAAGCCCCCCATTTGCACGAAGACCTTTGCCGCCCGATGCAGGATGCCTTGATTGGATCAAGAATCAGATTAAAAGGTTATTGAACGTTGATTGTGTGTTTATTCATGTTGATAGAAATACTGCCCTGATTATACCGATCGAATCTATGAAAAAAAAAGTCATAGCTGTAATTAGTCATCTTAAATATTTATACGTCATCGACCTGTTTTTTTTTTTAAATAATTATTTTCGAGAGAAATGTTATAAATGTCTAAAAAAGAGTGCTATTTAAAAAAACAGGTCAATGACGTGTATCTCTGAATTATGACGTCACATAAAAAATGAAGATCGCCAAATTGTGGAAAATAATTAGCCAAGAAACATTTTTTCGTAATGTTATGTATAAATTAATTTTATTCTTTGAATTAAAGGTACTGGCACCAGTCTTGAACGCTTTAAGAGCAAATTATATTGTTTTTTGAGATTGATGGGCTACTTTTTTGTTATTTTCATGAACTAATGTTACTAATAAAAACAACTACCTCTTTATTAAATAAATTCAATTATCAAAATCCGCAAATATAGTTTTTTTTTTTTAAATTAAAGCCTTTCATTTTTGTACATGTTTTTTCTCCAATAATAAACACTTGCTAATGACCATAGGTGGGCACAGTTAATCGAAAAGTTAACTTCGTTAATCGTTAATCCGTTAATAAAAAAGTTAACTTCGTTAACCGTTAAAGCGTTAAAATTCCGAAAATGTAACGGAAGTTAAAGTTAACCGAAGAATCGAAAATTTAACGAAAGTTAAAGTTAATCCGTTAAAAAGTTAACCATCCAAAATGTTTGTAGACCTTTTTTATCTATTTCGACAACTTTGTTATGTACTTTTCATCAAACAACCAATGTAACGGACTAAAGTTAACGGAAGTTAACTAAAGCGTTAACATTTTTTTGAGTTAACTTAAAAGTTAATCCATTAACCATTATGTTAACTTCGTTAATTAACGATTAACGGATTAACGAGTTAATGCCCACCTATGCTAATGACTACAAAATGATAACTACTACTACACAAACGTTATAAAATAAAGAGTCATAAAATTTAAAACAATGTAAAATAAATAAAATAAACTTTTCTTGACAGTGTGCCGAACCGCGATAATTATGTATCCACTGTTTTTAAATAAAATGATCAATTATCATCAAATCAAGCTGTAAGACAGTTAAATGTATATAGATTAAAATCTAGTAATTGCAGTAATAAAATATCAACAAATATTTATAATTCAGTATGTTTAATTTTAAAATGTTCAACACTGGGGTACTGTTCAAATACCTTATGTTATTATTAGGTAATTATCAAAGTTAATTTTAAAGGTTGCAAAATCGACGGTTCTTAGTTCTTACCAAAAAACATCTTTCAATATGGATTATTATAAATAATTTAAAAATGTGTTACTAAAAACTGCGTTCGTACAAACAAACGCACATTTGTAATGTTAGTAAAAACAATTGAATAATTGTTTATTAGTTGATTACTGCGGTATTGTCAAAAGCAATTCATATTTGCAATATTTGATTTTATTTAATTGTTCTCGTTGTATTTAATTTATATTTATTGTTTCACTATGATTATGGAATCTAGTGATAATAAAATTCGAATAATTGAAGAAAATGATTATATTATAATAGAAGAGGAGGTAGATTTTGTACCTGAAAATGAAACCGCGGAAGAACAGCAAGCTGGGTGAGGCAATGAAAACTTGTAATAAAATAAATAATATTGAGTTAGAACGGTGAAATTGAATTTTTTGTCATTTTTATATGAAAACAGGTGAATACGACATTTGTATTTTATTTCATATTTTTCAATTTTGTTATAAAATTTATTTTTACAATAATAATGCAAGATATATATTTAATAATTTTAAAATCGTTCTTTAGTTCCTTTTTGTTTTTTGTATTTTTTAGTTTTTTGATGTTTAATGATATATTGAAAAAGCGTACACGGAACGCCGAATTTAGCAGGGTAAATTACGTACGAATATTTTTTGTAATTTGAATTGGATATAAACAGTATTGTCTTATAATTTACCTACATGCACAATTTGTAAAGACCATAAAAGGTAATGAAATGGCATTTTAATCTGTAATTGATTTCAATATGTCAGTAATAACATGAATATAAAATCATGTGTTTCTACTATGAGTTTGACATGTACACTATACAGGATATTATAATAATTTTTAAGTAGGTATATCTATAAATAATTTTGTGTATTTTTTTTGTCAGTTATTTAGTTTGGCAATTTTTATAGGTCTAGTTGAACTGTAATACTGTGGGTTAGAATTTGAAGTGAATAAAACAATTCTTGTTTATTTTTGAAGTAAAGATACTGGATTAATTATTTTCATAAGAGAAATGTAGGATGTAGATGTTTATTGATGTAATGTAATTTGTTGTTACAGTTATTTGTTGCAATTATTTAACTGATGTTTTTTATCTGTTGTGCAGAGCGGTAGCGGCTTACCTCCGGGCACTGAACCTTTCTCCGAACAATGCTGTAGTCCACGGAAATCTAGCATGTGTGTATTACGAACAGGGCCTAATAGATCTTGCGATCGACACGTACCGCCGTGCCATCGAACTCCAACCAAATTTTCCAGATGCCTATTGCAACTTAGCAAACGCCCTGAAAGAAAAGGGACACGTCAGCGAAGCAGAAGACTGTTACAATACGGCCTTGCGACTATGCCCCACTCACGCAGATTCGCTCAACAACCTCGCAAACATAAAAAGAGAGCAGGGATTCATCGAGGAGGCCACACGGCTCTATCTGAAAGCTCTCGAAGTGTTTCCCGAGTTTGCTGCAGCTCACAGCAACTTGGCTTCAGTTCTGCAGCAGCAAGGGAAACTAAACGAAGCACTGATGCATTACAAGGAGGCTATAAGAATTCAGCCAACCTTTGCAGACGCCTATTCCAACATGGGCAACACTTTGAAAGAAATGCAAGACGTTGCAGGAGCTCTCCAATGCTACACTCGTGCTATACAGATAAACCCGGCTTTTGCAGATGCTCACAGCAATCTAGCGAGCATTCACAAAGACTCTGGGAATATTCCAGAAGCAATTCAGTCTTACCGCACAGCTCTAAAACTGAAACCTGATTTCCCTGATGCTTATTGCAATCTAGCTCACTGTCTCCAAATTGTTTGTGATTGGACCGATTACGAAGCCAGGATGAAGAAACTGGTCAGCATTGTTGCAGAACAATTGGAGAAAAACAGGCTTCCTTCGGTACATCCCCACCATTCTATGTTGTACCCTCTGTCACATGAATTCAGGAAGGCTATTGCAGCAAGACATGCCAATCTATGTTTAGAAAAAATCCATGTGCTCCACAAGCTCCCATACAAATTCTCGCGTGAAATCACGAGCAGACTACGTATTGGATACGTCAGCAGTGACTTTGGAAACCATCCGACTTCTCACTTGATGCAGTCTGTGCCGGGACTGCACGAACGTGCCAATGTAGAAATATTCTGTTATGCCCTGAGCCCTGACGACGGTACAACTTTCCGAAGCAAGATCGCCCGTGAAGCAGAGCACTTCATTGACCTGTCTCAGGTACCTTGTAATGGCAAAGCTGCTGACAGAATCCACGCGGATGGAATACACATTCTAGTGAACATGAATGGGTACACTAAAGGTGCAAGAAACGAAATCTTTGCTCTGCGTCCAGCACCTGTTCAAGTAATGTGGTTGGGATACCCAGGAACCAGCGGTGCCAGTTTCATGGACTATCTAATCACT
This sequence comes from Sialis lutaria, assembly GCA_949319165.1. Taxonomy (NCBI): domain Eukaryota; kingdom Metazoa; phylum Arthropoda; class Insecta; order Megaloptera; family Sialidae; genus Sialis; species Sialis lutaria. Next base: position 9,754,527 of record OX439245.1, on the reverse strand, counting down.
GATGCAGTGACTTCTCCTGTCGAACTGGCTGCTCAGTACAGCGAGAAGCTAGCCTACATGCCACATACCTATTTTGTAGGGGATCATAGACAGATGTTCCCACATCTCAAGGAGCGATTGATAGTAAGCGATCGCTCACACCCGACTGCAAATTTCGCAGACAATGTGGCAGTTATAAATGCAACCGATTTGTCACCGCTTGTCGAAAGCACAGATGTCAAAGAGATTCGTGAAATTGTGCAAGCTGCAAAGCCTGTAGAAATTAGTCTGATTGTTGCTGAGTTACCGACTACAACTCCAATCGAAACAATGATAGCTTCGGGACAAGTTCAGACTTCAGTAAACGGTGTAGTTGTTCAGAATGGACTGGCAACAACACAGACAAACAACAAGGCAGCAACTGGGGAAGAAGTACCTCAGTCTATAGTGATTACAACTCGGCAACAGTACGGATTACCAGACGATGCCGTAGTCTACTGTAACTTTAATCAACTCTACAAGATTGATCCATTAACTCTGCACATGTGGGTCTATATTCTGAAACATGTTCCAAACTCTGTTGTATGGTTGCTGCGATTCCCAGCAGTAGGTGAAGCTAATCTTCAAGCAGCTGCTCAAGATCTTGGCTTACCTCCTGGTAGAATTTTATTTAGCAATGTGGCTGCCAAGGTAAGTTAGATTATTTGTAAATAACTGTGACACTATTTAATAAGTATGGTTATTTCAGGAGGAGCATGTTCGTAGAGGACAATTAGCCGATGTGTGCTTAGACACCCCTTTGTGTAATGGACACACAACAAGTATGGATGTTCTTTGGACAGGCACACCTGTTGTAACTCTGCCAGGAGAAACCTTGGCTTCGAGAGTTGCTGCAAGTCAGTTGGCAGCGTTAGGATGCCCTGAACTCATTGCTCGCACTCGACAAGAGTATCAAGAAATCGCTGTTAGACTAGGAACAGACCGTGAATAGTAAGTATATCAATAACAATAACTATTAAAGAGATCTATAAAAAATAGGTAAAATTCAAATAATCCAGGGTGGTCCCTTATATAAAAATATATTATTAATTTTGTGAAACTTGATTCTGGTAATTTATTTTATTTATTTGTTCAATCAATTCAATATTATTCATTCAGTATTTTCACACTAGAAAAAGGAAATACTTAAAAATTTACCTGGAAAACTTAAAAAGTCAGGAAAATTTGATCTGGAGAAAAATTGGCCTTTGTTAGCTTTATTATTAATAGTTGTTGATTCATTTTAAAGTTTGCTAGCTGTAGTTTTGAATGTTTTAGATTTTTGGAAAAGCTGGGAAATATATGAATTTTATATGTTCTTTATTAGCTAGTTAATGCAATGTTTACTTTTTACAGTTTGAAAGCAATGAGGGCAAAAGTGTGGACGGCGAGAACTGATTCGCCTCTGTTTGATTGTAAACAGTACGCCCAAGGGATGGAACTGTTATACAAGAAGATGTGGGAACGGTTTGCCCAAGGATTGAAACCAGACCATGTAGCCGCCATAAACAGTGAATAGATCTGATATAATTCTTTGTTTAATTTTTATTTTAGATTAGATATACAGCTGATGTTGAATTAAATAATATTAGTTGTCGACGTTAAAAATTACAAACGTTTGTTTTGTCTTTTTATTTAATTTAGATCTGCGGTAGAAAAATGTGACATAATTTATAATGAAATGTGATTGAATTTTGACGAGAGATTATAATCCAAATATTAACGATTTAATTTACTTGATCGTCATTGATAAAATTTAAAAATGAGTCTATATTTTTTATGTGATTGTATTAAAAAAAAATCATTATTTATATTTTTTTTTTGTTCAATTTAAAAGAATGATTTTATATTTATGTGAAAAATGATTGTTAATATAAGTGTATGTACATAACAAAATATTTTTTGTAACGAAGAGTTTTCCAACGATGGATAATTTTTGTTTTACAGATTTGCGGTAATGTTTTTAATTGACTGATATCGTATCGTAGATATATTAATACTTGTTATTTTATTTTTGACAAAATATGACTGCTATTTTAATTGAATGAAATATCCCTGTGTTCGAGCAACTTTTATACAGATTTTTCTATCTCGAACGACCAAGCAATTGAACTCAAACAAAAACCATTGGTATTTATTTGGGCTCTTAATTTTCAATAAAATTTCCTGGTCGTTGTAATAAAGAACGGTAACTTAATGAGGTGTAGTTTGTCTACATCGATTTCTCGACTGAAGCCAGTAGAATATCTGCATTTTGAGAATGAATTGTTTACATAATGCGGAACCATTTATTTATTTTTACATTTAACCTTCCTTAATCATGTTAATTGATGTAAATAATAATTATGTATTTAGCTTTAGTCTATACGTGTTAATAGGAGTTTTTGTGAACCATATTCTTTTGAAATATGAGTTTGCTTATTGGAAATCAATATGCTATCATTTTATCAATATCAATTTTAAAATAAATTTCATTTTGATTCTTTATCTTGTGTTTCATTGGAAACTTTTTCTCTTGCAGTATTTTTTTTAGAATGCTAGAGTAAGTATGAATCATTTTGTTGGCATGACTTTCTTACCTTTAAAAAAAAAATTCAAACCTTATACTAATAAATTATTTCTTCTTTAATTTGAGCTCCTCTCTGCTAACCCTGCCTGTTTTTATTTTTATCTCCAACTTCTGTTGAATATTTTTCCCATCTTATTGTTAAAAATACTACCCTGGTTATTGATTACACTTTTTATCAATATCTAGATTTAATTTCATTCGTATCTATTCATTGTAAAATTGATCTTCATTCTCATTTTTTATTACTTTATTATAAACTTAATTGGTAAAGTAAGTATGAATAATTTTCATTGCACGATTTTCTTATTGTTACAAAATACTAGCACTGTTTAAAACAAAATAAAATTATATTAATATAGGTATCTATAACTTTCATCTTTTAACTAAATAGAAATACTTCCTAGGGCTGTAACTAGAAGCCCGGGGGCTCCGGGGCAGAGTCTGTGTGAGGAGGCCCCCGTTAATTGCAAAATAAAAAAATAATACGCTGCTGTGGCGGCCTCGACTGCCCCGGTGGTAGTAACGGCGCGATACAACCCTTATTATATTAAGGAAATCGAATTTATAAATTGACAACATATTTCTCCTATATTTCCATATAATACTTGATAAAAATCATACATATTCAGTCTGGCCAGGTTCTGGAAAACCGGGAAAAGTCAGAGAATTTTCCTATACAGGGAAAAATCGGATTTTTTTATAAAAATGCAAAAACCACACAAATTCTCGCAAATATTAAAATTTTATCTATGTGACCTTTTTTTAGGTTTTTTATCTGAATTTTAAATAAAAAACGGAAAACGGTAAAAATTCTCCTGGAAAACCGGGAAAAGTCAGGGAAATTCGTTCCAGAGAAATACTGGCCACCCTGATATATCAAATTAAAATATAAAGTTGTTTCGAATTTAACTATTTTTGATTTATATTAATTATTCATTGTTTTTTTCTCCTATTTAAAAATAAATACATAAAATACATAAAAATATACGTTAAGGGAGGTTGTACTTGCAATACAGTGCAATATAGTTAATTTAATATTGTTGCATCAGTGGAGTAGATAGCTTTTTGCGATGGGGGGGGGGAGGGGGGGGGGGGGATATAACAGTATTAAATTATATTTTTCATTATGAAAATCAACTTTTATGTGGTGCAAAGTACAAAAATTGGTTATATTCTTCACTTGTACTATTATTGAAAAAATACTCGTATATCATAAGGGAGCGTTCAAGTATTACGTAACGTAATTTTTGGAGATTTTTGACCCCCCCCCCCTCCCCCCATGTAACGCGCCGTAACGTTTTTCTGTACCCCCCCCTACTCCTAGTGTTTACCTAAAAACTGTTACGTAACGCGTAGTTCAAAACCCCCCGTCCCGCCCCTGTAACGCATCGTAACGTTTTACAAGACCCCCCCACCCCCCAAATTCGTTACGTAATACTTGAACGCTCCCTAATCGGGGGGGGGGGATGATCCCCTTAATCCTCCCCCTATCTACGCCACTCTATTGCATAATATTCCCAAATTGAAGCACAAAAACAAATAATTTATATATTTGAGGGTTAAATTTATTATTAGATTTATTAAAAACAAAAAATGATTTGATTTATTCCCACAACGATCGAATTTGTACAAAAATCTTCCATCTTTAGGACTTATGAAAAAAAATTTAATTTTATAATACATAATTTATAAATATTATAACAGGGATTCCTAATGGGGTCCACGTGGACCCTTTAGGGAATCTATAGATGTTTAAAAATGGTCTATAGAGTTTCAGGGGTCTATGAGAAATTTTTAGGTTTTAAAAAATTTAATTACAATGTCATTTTTTTGCTTTTCAATTATATTTATCAATATACAGGGTCCTTCAATAGTGCGTCCGGCATTCCTAGCGCACTTCCCGTAAGAGATAGAAAAAAAAGTTTGGTACATAATATTATTGGTTTGAAAAGATCAACGTCGTAAAATTATTTTCAATAATACAGGTTGTCCCATTTTTGCGCTGAAACAAAAACAAACATTTTTTTAAATGAAACCCCCTATAACTTTTTCAATAGTCAGATGTCATTTTTGAACCTCCACAATATCATCTATTCATTTTTTGATTTAGTGACAGTGTTGCCAAACTATACATTTTTTTCCGAAAAATAGTCCATAAACAGGGTTAACTTTAAAAAATCGTAGCGACCTCGTTTGTTTTGAAGCGATTGATTTTTTTAACAATAATATTAGTCCTAGTAAAGAGTAACATTTTGATAATAACCAATTTGAATTTAGTTATACAGAGTGTCCATAAAAAAATGTCAAAATTTTCAAACTTAAAAATGATAAAAATCATTTTTTTCAAATGTGACTACCCTTTTTTTATTTCGCTATTCGATGGGGGTTATTCTCCTTTTCAATTTGTATTGGGGATGTCCTATGTCTAGACCCCATAGTTTCACAGATATTCAATACTTTTAATAAAATTAACCTTTTTATTACACTTTTATGCACTGAAGTAGGCCGTGCTGATGAAAAACACATGCCGACAAATTGATTTGAGCCATGATTTGAGCCTGGATGAAAATAGAAGACATTTAGAACATTTATTTTAATCTTTTATCTGTTATGTTTTTTTCAATTTTGTAACTTTTCATAATTTTTTTAAATAAAAGAAATAATTTTATTACATAAGTATTATCCGTTTTAACTATTGATTTTAATCAAATATTACATTGATACTTAAGTACTACATTTTGTCATTTGTTTTTCATCAGCACGGCCTACTTCAGTGCATAAAAGTGTAATAAAAAGGTTAATTTTATTAAAAGTATTGAATATCTGAGAAACTATGGGGTCTAGACATAGGACATTCCCTATACAAATTGAAAAGAAGAAAAACCCCCATCGAGTAGCGAAATAAAAAAAGGGTAGTCACATTTGAAAAAAATGAGTTTTATCATTTTTAAGTTTGAACATTTTGACATTTTTTATGGACACTCTGTATAACTAAATTCAAATTGGTTATTATCAAAATGTTACTCTTTACTAGGACTAATATTATTGTTAAAAAAATCAATCGCTTCAAAAAAACGAGGTCGCTATGATTTTTTAAAGTTGACCCAGTTTATGGATTATTTTTTGGAAAAAAATTTATAATTTGGCAACACTGTCACTAAATCAAAAAATGAATAGATGATAATGTGGAGGTTAAAAAATTACATCTGAATATTGAAAAATTTATAGGGGGTTCCATTTAAAAAAATGTTTGTTTTTGTTTCAGCGCAAAAATGGGACACCCTGTATTATTGAAAATAATTTTACGACGTCGATCTTTTCAAACCAACAATATTATGTACCAAACTTTTTTTTCTATCTCCTTCAGGAAGTGCGCTAGGAATGCCGGACGCACTATTGGAGGACCCTGTATAATTGTAATGATCTCTTTTTTTGCTTTCTACTTGTATTTTTGATTGATAGTATATGTTTTCTGGAATCTAAAAATGTAAGGGGGTCTATAAAGAAAGTCATTCTTTTAAAAAGAGTCTATGTAGGAAAAAAAAGTATATGATTCATAATTTTCATATTAATACATTTTCGTTATTAAATTTTTAGCACAACCCACCAAAGGTTATATGCTTGATTTTCCGTCCGTCCGTCTGTCTTCCACCGCGAGATCTCGGCCCCCTAACCACCTAGAGACCTCGGGTTTTCGCTAAATGGTAGGTCTGTGGCTCTAGTTTAGCCCATTTTAGGAATTTTTTCGGTCATGACCCCCCTCCCCTTAATTTTTTTCATATATGGCTTCATGTACCTCGTTGGACTCGAGATTGATTCACGAATCGATTGGCAAGGGTATTTTTTGAGTTGATATTTTTTGAGCGGCAACACCCACGTGTGGGTTTTGATAAATTTTTATTTAAGAAACTCAATGTAATTTTTTTCGTAATTCATTTGAGCTTTAAAAAAATTAAATGCAACGGACTGCAGTAATTGCAATTTGAGTCAAAGGTTGAATCCATTATATTTTATTAATATTATTCGGTATTGAAGATAAAAACAAATCAAGTGAGTTAAAAATATCTATTTCTTATTAAAAGTGCGTTTGATATATCCATTAACGTTTAAGATAAGGCTCCTTAATGCATGATATAAAGGCCAGGTCCGTACTTTGATATTTAAGCACCTGTATACGAACACACGGAGCGTGAATCACGGTCGTTAACAATACATATACAAATATTGAATTTATGAATGTATTTATATTTGATAAGCATTAATTTTATTTGATAACTGCTTATAATTTATCAAAAATTATTAATTTATTGTATATAGCACGAAGAGTTAAAAATATTTTGAATAATTTTTGGTCAAATAAAACCTTTTCTTCGGGATTTATCTACAAATAATAATAAAGGCCTACAAAATTTTAATTTGTATGGGATTTTTTATAATTTAATTTTTAATAAAATTGTCGCAAACTTATTTTGCGCTTAGAGTACGATCGTTTTTTTTTTTGCAGCACGGCCCTGAAAAACAATAAACAATATTTACATTTAAAATACAACACTTGAAGTAGTCTTTATATAGATATAGAAAAAACATATGTTCATATATTATGCAGATAGCCTCTAAAAATCGTTCCGGTCTAAATGGTCGAACCATCCGAGGTTTAAAAGTTCTGCATTGTATTGTGTAAAACCGGCTTCAAGAACGAGTTATATTCTCATTTCGAGACAAAATGGTACATTGGGTGCGTTTTTTTACTTTCTTATACGTCATATTATGAAATATGTGCCTCTATAAAGACGCTGCAACTCAAAATATTTTTTTTCTCAATACATCAATTGACTTTGATTATCATTTATATTCATAAAGCTACATTAATTGCATTTTTCAAATACGTATCTGACTAGGGTTGCTATCCGTCCTATTTTCCCCAGACACTGTTCTCTTTTTTTAGGGCTTCCGGGGGGATTTTTCAAACGTGTAAAAAAGGTCGTCAAAATTAGTAACCGTCAAATTTCGGGTTAGAAGCAATGAAAAGCTGAACTATCATAGCATTAATAAATTCTAGAGTCTAAGGCTTTCCTTTCGAACAGTAAATGTTTCATCAAAATTGGTTCAGTAGTTTTTTTTTTGTCAAATTGAAACAAACAGACAAATGTTATAAAAAGTATCAAAATTGATTATCTTATTAAGATTTTTAATTTTTTGTTAAATACATATTGTATAATTAAGTAATTTTTTTTGAATTCCATGTTTTGATAGAAATATCCATTTTGATTTTTTCTGAATTCATTCTTTTTTGCCATAATGTATGTATGTATGTTTGTCTGTCTCAAAAACGACAAATATTTAAAATTAATTTTTATCTGGGAGACAAACCCTGCTTTTTTTGAAAACTATCTTTAAAAAAAAAATTAAATGGTGGAAATTAGAAGAAAAATTATATAATTTATATAATATTCGATAGTGTGTAAGAAAGTCCCGTGGTACCCACGGCAGTCTTTTATATAATTTATTAAACTTGTTAGTCAAACAAACGCACCTCCTAATATACCATACTGTCGTTGAATTGCGCTTGGCGCACTAACTACCGCTTAGCTATATTGCTAGCTATAGTATTTCAACTTGCTTAGCCATACAATGTTGAAGTACCGTTTAGTCTTCTCAAAATTCCAACTCGGTGAAAAAAAAGTACAACACAATATCACTTCGCAAATATCGATAAAGTGCTCTCTACCAAGCAACATCTTAATCCAAACTGAACGAATCTAGACTGTGTTAAATGTTTTAGAAGAAATTAGAAAGTGTGTGTGTGTGTATGTGGTAATACAATTTTTCCCACCTGAGGAAGGAATAAATAAACAACAGGTATGATGAGCAGGTAAAAAAATATATAAATCAAATTAACATCTACAATTAAACACGTTTTTTCTTATTTTTTTCATTATTTCGTATATGTTTAGTATATGCATATTTTTTTTTCACCTATGTATTTAAATTATATGCATTTATTTAGTTAGCGACACCCCCCCCCCCTCTCCCCCCTTCCTCCAATCACAGGTAATATGTAGTACACTCACGTTCACTTTAAGTATGCATGGTACAAATTTTGGAGATGGCAAAAATATATTGTGACTAGTATTTTTGATTTGAATTTAAATAATTGATGTAAAAAAATATGTACAAACGATATAATATTTTTAGCCGTTTGTATATATTATTTTTGAATACATTTATGCGTAATTGATATTAAGAAACAAATAGAAACATGTGTGGTAGAAAAAGTCAAATAAATGTGATATTTTTTTTTATTCCACATATGTTCTTCCATACATGTTTCAGTATGTATGCATGAAGCAAGATTGTACAATTGATACTTATTTAATTTTAATAGAGTACAGTTAACTGCCAATTAATCTATTCCTCAAGATTCCTTGTTCAATATTACAAAGGTTAAACATTCAAAATATGAATGATATATTAATACGTTATAATAGATAATTGTTCTTCGATTATTCTAATTGATAATTTTCATTTAAAAATAAACATATTCTTGTTCATCTAGATTTGAAAAGTACCGAATGTATTATTACATATTTTTTAATTTTTATATATTAACATAGTTAATCACATTTTTCTATTTCTATTTATTATCATTAATATATTTTTAAGGAAAGTTATTTAATTAATTTCACAAATAAATATTTCTTTATGAATTTTTAACCGCAAATTTTAAAAGTCTATATTATATTTTTTGAAAATACAATACCTTTCAAAATTTGCATCAAGTCTACTTGTAAAAAGTATAAGTTAAATAAATAAAATTGTATTATTTAATGAAAAAGTCGAAATTAATCAGTAAAATTTAAATGTGGTCTACTACATACAGGAAACATGTCTATAATTCCTGTTTTAATCAATTATGATAAGAGATTGAGAACATTATTGTGCAACAAAATGTAATAACAATATAGAAATATCCGTAAAAATTATCTAAATAATTCATGAATGTTAAAAAAATAATTGCCGCCAATATAATATGTAATTATACCATGGACTGATATAATTATTAAATAATATTAAAATTTATAACAAACTATACTATTCAAATTAAAAAGATTTAAAAGTTTTTGTTTTTGCACGTGATGGTGCCAAAATTGACTAACTTTTCGCAAGTTATTTAATATTTAAAATATGTAACTTGAAAAACGAAATCGTTAATATTTTCTTTCTACTTTTTGACTTATAGGTAGGGTTGCCATCCGTCCTCTTTTCCCCTTTTTAAGGACGTCCGGGGGGATTTTTCAAATTTGTCCGGGGTTTTTAAGAAGTTAACCTACGTAAAAAAGGTCGTCAAAATTACTAACAGTAAAATTTCAGGTTGGAAGCAATGACAGACAATGAACAAAAAGTCTTCAATTTATTTTAATTTTGAAAAAAAATCTAATTCGATGTATAAGATATATTTTTTTATTTTCAATTTGTCCTCTTTTTAATAAACACGTCCTTTTTTCAAACCTCAAGCTTCTGGCAACCCTCTATAATATCCATAATATATACACATTATACACCTTAAATTGAAACCGTAAATTAATTATAGAATTCTGTATTCAATAGCTAAGATCACCCACTGAAATATTTTGAAAACCGCATTAAAATCGGTTTAGTAGTTTTCGAGTTTACCTGGAACATGTAATAATTAACTTCCTTTTATAGGTAGAGATAATTTATAGCCAGGTAGATTAGGCATAGATAACTAGTGGGGAAGGTTAATTGACCAGGGGTAATTCGGGCAGGAGATCAAAAAATTACCATTTCTTACACTATATTTTTTTTAATCGCCGGAATAATATTTTGTAAAATACAATAGACTTATTATTAATAAACGTTGTAAGTTATTTATTTTTCTAAATTTTATTTCAAGTTTGTATATATTAGCTCACTTAAATAATTTGGCAAATGTTCAATAAATACTGGTATACCGTTGTATATCAAATTTTTAAACAATCAAAACGGTATTGTAGTATATTTATGGTATTTTATTAAAATAAATAAATAATAAATAACATTTTTGTCGCTATTTTTACCGTCGTTTCTTCATACTTTGTAGAGGAGATCTCTTATGCGGTGTTTACACCGAAAAAACAAAACAGAAACATCGTGTCTTTAAAATACTTCGTATTTAAAAATGTATAGGGTTTATTGCTTTTTCGGTCATAAAAACACCGTGTTTCTGTTTTGTTTTCTCGGTGTAAACACCGCATAAGAGTATTCGAAAACGACAATTCTTCAGTTTTCAATTAAATTAATAAATAACTTACGATACTTACTGTTTTTTTTTACTTTCTTATATGAAATATACATATATACAGTCGATATCGGTTATAACGACATCGAGAAGACCAGTAATATTAGGTCGTAAAAGCCGATAGTCGTAAAAACCGATTTCGGCTGTAATGTACGTAAACATTGTTAAGCCGATTTTTTTTCAAATTCCGGATTTTGTTGGAACTATCCACTTTGACTATTTCCGCTATGATGTATGTCTGTCTGTCTGTCTGTAGACGCTGTAACTCAAATCTTATTTCTTACATGTTGTAAATAATATTATTATCTATAATTTATGTCTCATTAGTTTGTCAGAAATATTTTTTTTAATAAAAATTAGAATCACGTGCACTGTTTACTCTTAGAATTACGTATAATAAAGTTCCGTGGCTCCCATGGCAGATATTTTTAATAATTATTTTTTTAATATTTTTTTATAAATCAAAGGCCGTAGCAGGGTATATATGGGATAAATGCCCTCGCGTCTTTTTAATTTGTTTACAAAAAAGTAACATTTTCAGAAATTTTCAGCCATTTTTATTCAATAGTTTTTGAGAATATTTTTTTTTTCTATAATTTTAATCAAAATTAATATCTTTTGATTGGTTTTATCGATTAATTTGAATAAAATATATGCTGTAGATATAACCAGAAGTGATAAACTTCCAAAACCCATAGTATCTACCCGAAAAAATATATATTTTTTCGAAGCTAGCACACTTCCAATTTATATATTTTTAACATCTACATTCTACTATTCTACCAAATATATTTTTTTCAAAATTTAAAAAATATGCGTCATTTTGAAAAAATTAAATATATATATTTTTAAAATATGTCGAAAACTATTATTGATTTCACAAAAAAATGTATTCGAAAATTCAACTCTATAAAATTGTATATTACAATTTTTTATAACTACAACATATATTTTTTTCAAATTAATTGATAGAACGAATCAAAAGAGATTTATTTTTATTAAAATTATAAAATTCAGAAAATATTACTTTTTTGTAACCAATTATAACCTCTAAATTTCATTAGAAAAGACGCGGGGGCACTTATCCCATATATACCCTGCTACAGCATTTCATAATATTTTTCAACAATTATTTCATAATTTTAACTTGAATTTTCTCATAACAATCATAAACATTAATTAAAATATTATTAACTTATTTATTATAAATCATTGTAAGTACACTAAAGTCAAGTGTTTGTAAATAAAGAAAGACAGAGGTAGTGATTGGTACGTCAGAAAACTGATAAGTAAATATGTACAATGTACATATTAATAAATATATAGGTATCTTTATTCATGGGCGTAGCCAGGGTGGGGCAGGGGGGGGGGGGGGGGGGGGGGGGGGCGCTTGCCCCCCCCCTAGCTTGTGGACAAAAAGTAATAAGTAAATCAGTACATTGTCTAAACAGGGATATTTCTATGATGTCCATTGGATTTTTGAACGTAATTTTATATTTTGGATCCAGAAAATCTTATATCACAGTTTTTTTTAATCACAATCTTTTGTTTTTACACGTAAACTAAAATTTCAGGGAAAATTAAAAATAAAATAAAAACATCTAATAAAGACCATACCGGGTGTTTTTTTTAAAGACTTTCCAGCGGATTATTTCCAAAATAACGAATTTTCAGAGAAAATTTGTCAGACAAAAGTTTCATGGATTTGAGGGGGCTAAATATTGACAACATGTGTTGACCTTGAAAAGGTCACTATTATGGGCTTTTTAGGTTCAACTTTTCTTTTTCAAATGTAAACCCATAATTTTGTTACAGATTCGTAATTAACTAGAAAAAATAAGTAACTTTTTTCTGAAAATGTCAATTTTGTATGATTTGGAGCAAAACAAACAGTAATTTCTGGATTTTAAATAATTTTTTACTTGAAAACTATTGTTTTTTTTTAAATAATCGCAAGAAGCAAAAAGTGCTTAGTTTTCAACAAGAATTATCGGAGAATTTTTACTTATTTTTAATTCGTTTTTTTTTTATTTCGAAAAATTTCTTTAAAAACAATTTTTTTTAATTAATAATTACTTTAAAAAAAATTCTGAAAATCCTTGCCGAAATCTAAACATTTCTTTTCTCTTGTAATATTTTTTTATAAATTGGTAGTTTTCGAGTAAAAAATTGTTTAAAATCCAGAAATTACTGTTTGTTTTGCTCCATATCATACAAAATTGACATTTTCAGAAAAAATATTTCAGACAAAAGTTACTTATTTTCCCTAGTTAATTACGAATCTGTAACAAAAAATATGGGTTTACATTTGAAAAAGAACCTAAAAAAACCCATAATGGTGACCTTTTCAAGGTCAACACATGTTGTCAATATATAGCCCCCTCAAAGCCATGAAACTTTTGTCTGACAAATTTTCTCTGAAAATTCGTTATTTTGGAAATAATCCGCTGGAAAGTCTTTAAAAAATTGTTTTGTTAAAGTGCTGTGAATATAAAAAGATCCACGGAAATTAATTTTGACCTGATTTTTTTAAACTAAAATATGTTACATAAAAAAAATTTTGCCCCCCCCCCTAAATACAATTCTGGCTACGCCCATGTCTATATTACCAATTACAGTAATGTGTGTAATGTACCTTTATTTTATATTAAAGTCATTTTTATCTTTTCAGATCAGTCGAAATCCACAAGAGGAATAAAGAGAGTCTTACTAACTGAATAAATAGTTAAATATTGTTTTACTAGTGCATTTATACCAATTATATTAAACTTAATATGACGTATATTTTTGTAAATGTAGTTAAAAAAGTAATAGATTCGACTTAATATTAAGTGTCCGCGTTTAAAAAAAATGTGATGTAAATGAAGGTTAGAAAAAACTAAATAACAATATATAGATATTATTTGAAATCGTGTAAAAACTGTAGTGCTTTTTAAAAAATGTCAAATCGATCCAGCCCTGATATTGATAAAAAACCACCGTTAGATAATGGTACCGACAATACACCCGGCGAAGAATCGCCGTGTCTCGAAGACAAAACTCCACCTAAGAAACCGAATGTGGTTGTCCGAACTTATGGCAGGTACCAAGAAAAATCTGGATTACCTAAAAAGTGGTTTTTGATTATTTGTATCGGAGCAATCGTCATATTTGTTCTGTTATTTGTTATTATACTTCTTGCGGCTCTTTGGCCGAGGGAGTTACACGAAAGGCAGTATCCTGTTTGCGAGGAGCCTGCTTGCTTAAGGCTTGTTTCACAGGTGAATATACAAATTTATATTTTATTATTTTACTTGAAAAATTAATAACAAATTTCATGCCAACTTCAATTATGTACATTATTAAACCCTTCAATTATAAAATGTATACATGTGTTACAGATTACATTAATCGAATTATAATCATAGTCGAATAACTTGACTGTATTAAAAATATTAAAATATTTTTTTTATCTACATACATATCTAATGTGATATATGATATATTTTTTGATAAAAAACTGTTATCAAAATAAAATCCCCAGTGTGTGTGTATCTTTTATTTTTTATTAGGAATACTTTGACCGGTTTTGTTGCAATGGAACCTGGAGAAAAATTGAGTCGTTTTTTAATAAAGATTACAGTTTCCAACTAAAAATTTCAATTCTGTATCAAATAATACTGAATAACTTCTACAATCTTCATTGTAATTTTTATTATACACAATTTTAACTATACCGGGTGGTCTATTTAAATTGAGACAAGCAAATATCTCGAAAATTAAGGTTTTTCAGGGAAAATGTTTGGTACAAAAGTTTCAGGGTTCGAAGGGGGAAAACCAACGGAGGTAAAATTTTTTACTTTGAGTGGAGGTTTTAGGATCATTTTGGGGTCAACTTTATTTTTTTAAATGGAAACCTATTTCTTTTTTTACATATTCGTATTTTGCAGAAAAATAGAAACAACTTTTGTCTGAGAAGTTTTTTCAAAATCCTCAATTTTAACCTACCTTTTTTTAGTAAAAATATTCAAAATTTAAAAAAAATATTTTTTTTAAAATCCTAAAATAAAAAAAATCATTTTTTAAATTTAATTGTTACTTAAACATGCATAGTTAATAATTATAAATAATAATTTCAAATTTTTTTAATAAAAACAAACAAAAAAATTAAAAAATAGATTAAAAAAATGCCCCTCAATTTGAGGATTTTGAAAAAACTTCTTTGACAAAAGTTGTTTCTTTTTTTCTGCAAAATACGAATATGAATAAAAAGAAATAGGTTTCCATTAAAAAAAATTAAGTTGACCCCAAAATGACCCTAAAACCTCCACTCAAAGTCAAAATTTTTACATCCGTTGGTTTTCCCCCTTCGAACCCTGAAACTTTTGTACCAAACATTTTCCCTGAAAAACCTTAATTTTCAAGATATTTGCTTGTCTCAATTTAAATAGACCACCTGGTATATTCGTAAATATCATTTACATGATTTATTCAACTAATTATTCTTAAGTTGAATTATTTGATAAGTGCTATACCTACAAATTATTTAATTTCAATTATAAGACAATACAATAAATACAAAGATTGTGTAAAATTAGTTATATTAATAGTATATTTGTTTATTGATATAACAAATTAAACTACCAATAATATAAATTTCGATCCTACACGCAAAAATTACTATTTGATATTGTAACTTTAGTAACAAACACGTGGCCTAGCAAGAATTACAATATTTTGGACCGTTTAAAGATTAATGTCCGGTATTATAAAGGACCTAGCAAATTTGCAAGCACTCTCAAATGGGGTGTCAAACTTATATGACAGTTCTCTTTGAGTTTTTAACAGATAGTTGCATGCGCAATAAGTTGGTTTTTACCATTTTTTACGCAAGATTAGTAAATACACTTTAGTAAATATACTTTACATACTTTTTTTTACTTCCTATGTATGAAACTATCTGTCAAAAACTTCAAGAAAACTGTGATATGAGTTTGATACCTCATTTGCAAGCTTGCAAATTTGCTAGGTCCTTTATAATACCGGACATAATACGTTAATAGTAATATTTCTTGATTATTATGAAATATTTTTCTCCGTAATGGTACTCTTATCAAAAATTTCAAAATATTGGAATGTTATACAGTATACAGAATATACATATATTTTTTTTTTTAAATTAAAGAACATTTATTAAGATACAAACTAATTTTTAACCGAATTAAAGCATTTAACTATTTTTACACTGTCAAAGTACCATATCCCTGAAGTTAAAAAGTTAAAAAACATCGACGTGGCGTATTTTTTGGAAACCCAACTGATTATTTTTAAAATAACAAATTTAAAAAAAAAATGTTACAGGCCAAAGTTTCATGGTTCTGAGGGCGCTTAAAATTGACATTATGGTGTTGACCTTGATGGGTTTTAAGGCTCAACTTTTAAATCTGTATTTTTTGTTACAGATTCGTAATTTATGACAAAAAAATAAACAAATTTTGTCTGAAATAAGTTTTCGAGTAAAAAATTATTGAAAATCCAGAAATTTCTGTTTTGTTTGTTCCATATCATAAAAATGGACATATTTATTCAGAAAAAATGATAAAGATAAAAGTTGTTTATTTTATTCGGTCAGTAAATAATATTATTTACTGATAGGATAATAATAATATTTTTTGTGACAGATTATAATCTGTCACAAAAAATATAGGGATACATTTGAAAATGAAAATTTGAACCTGAAAATCAATCAATGGGACCTTTCGAAAGTCACCTCATTGTGTTAATATTCAGCACCCTCAAAACCTATTAAACATTTTTACTGTAAATTCGTTCTTTTGAAAATAATTCGCTGGAAATTCTTTAAAAAACAACCGGTATAGTTATTTTATGCAAATCATTATTTACAGTGTACCCCCAATTCTAGAGTTTTCATATGTTTACTTGTACTCATAGGTGGGCATTAACTCGTTAATCCGTTAATCGTTAATTAACGAAGTTAACAAAATGGTTATCGGATTAACTTTTAAGTTAACTCAAAAAAATGTTAACGCTTTTGTTAACTTCCGTTAAATTCAACTTCCGTTAACTTTGTCCGTTACAATGGTTGTTTGATATGAAAAATACATAAGAAAGTTGTCGAAAAAGCAAAAAAAAGGTCTTCAAACATTTTGGATGGTTAACTTTTTAACAATTAACTTTAACTTTCGTTAAATTTTCGAATTTTCGGTTAACTGTAACTTCCGTTACTTTTTCGGAATTTTAACGCTTTAACGGTTAACGAAGTTAACTTTTTTATTAACGGATAAACGATTAACGAAGTTAACTTTTCGATTAAATGTGCCCACCTATGCTTGTTCTGAAAAAGATATATTGAAAATAATTCTAAAACGTCTAAATTATTTCCTCTTATTTTGATATTTGTTTTGGTTCAAAATTCTAAATATAGAAATTTCATAAATTAAAAAAAACTGTTGTTTTTATAAACTACGAAATATTTTTTAAAAGTGCAGCATTTGCATTGGCATTGGGTGCTAATTATCTCGTATATCAACGTTTTATCTATTTTGTGTTTCAATTGGCCAATATTTTAATTAATTTGTATTTTTGTAGACAGCAATGTAATAAAAATATGTTTTATGCAGTTTTTAAATATTTTCGTAAATAAATAAAAAAAGTTAATTATGTCAGGGTTGGTCTAATGATTTTTAACAAGGCGTAGATTATAGATCATGGCAAAATTTTCCTCACTTTCACTACAAATTCAAGTATAGACTAAATTAATTTATTTAAAATATTTCGATAAAAATAAACACATGCATTATACTTTTTCTATTTATATTTTTACACCTATATTATTTTCTTTAGTTAAGTAAGAAAAGCTCATATTTCTTCTACCAGTAATTTGATTTTTTCCACATGCTAGACATATGTATGTACCATATGTAAAAATTTAGTTACGCACAATAAAAAAATTATTACATTAATTACTACATCCTAAAAAAAATATGGAAAAAATATCGAAACATAAATATTATTTATATTTATTTATTGCAAATTCGTACCATATAAAACAGGTATTCAAATATCATTAGAAATAATACAAATAATACTTAAATATACACCTAGTTTTGTTTTTATCTTATAAATTGTTTGTTTAGCTGTCATAATAAATAAAATAAATACATACATTTACTTCTGTCTCTATGTAGTTTACATGCGGGAATTTGATATTTAAACTGCATCATTTAATTTATATTATTTCACATAATAGCCTTTAATGCTCTACATCAGTGTTTTTAAAACTTTTAACATTCCCGTACCCTATATTATTTCTGTCGGTCCTAAAAATAACTAGACTAACGTCCCGTATTTTTGCTAAATAGTAAATTTGCTAGACAGCAAGCATTCACAAATGAGGTATTAATTTTGTAAAAGTATCTATGGATTTGCTATGAAATTTAGAGCAGTGATACTTCAACGTATTGTAACACAGTTGGCGACTCTGACCGTACAAAATAATTTTCATAATATCAGCACTGTTTTAATACCGTTGGAGTTTACATACAACGCGTGCGCGAAACTTGTCAAAATCTTCTTGAAACTCGAAGAGAATTGTCATATATGTTTGATATCTCATTTGGGAGTGCTTGGTAGCTAGCAAATTTGCTAGCTCCATTATGATACCGGACATACAAGATTTATGTTATTAATAAAACAATAAATGATATAAATAGCACGTCAAAAAGAGCGCCTTTGCGGTTTTACGCATTTTTTTACCCTTTTTTGAACTTTTTTGTTTTATATTACACAGGAACGTACTGTTATAAACTAATAATAAACTAAATGCAAGATAATATAATTTATTTTAATTAAGTTATGCTAGTTTCAGAATAAACGAAAAACAGGCCTTCTCCTTTCAATTTTTTTTTTATAAATCACTAGCGCATTGGGCCTGTTGTTACCCGGGTTAATATCTACAAAATCATAGTTAACTAAATAATAATTACATATATAGCATTCTTTATTCCATGGCTACTATGTTTTTATATAAATGACATGTATAAATCTTAGGTTTTTATAAAATATTAAGCTACAAACATGCACAAAAAAATTATCCGACTCTTAGTGAAAACCGCATTGAAATCGGTTCAGTAATTTCCGTAGAAAACTAGAAACCCTTATGTCCGTCCATCCTGAAAAATTTTGACATAATTAGATGGAATTTGGTATACGGTCGTAGATTGATGCCCCAAAAATAGAAATGATAAAATAGACCCCCTTCCATAAAATGAAAAGTGTTTAAACATTTTTTTTCACCTATCCCATTGAGTGGGGTGTCGTTTGAAAGGTCTCCTGAAATCCAACAAAACATGTATCAGTACCTTTTGATTTTAACCCTTCAATCACGATGTATTTGCTCTTAAAAGCGCCCCCCCCCCTTCTATTTTCTAAACTATCAATTAAAAAAATCTGAAAAATTCCAGAATGTAGCTTTTAATTTGTACTTTCACTGAAAATTATAACGAATACAGTTAAAAATATTTTGTACCCCCCTTCTATAGACTGAAAAGTGAACTCACATTTTTTCCCCACTTACCCCATTGAGTTGGGTGTCATTTAATAGGTCTCCTAAATTGCAACAAAAAATATCAAATAACTTTTTGATTTCAACCCTTCAGTCACGATATATTTGCTTTTCATAGTTCATGAAAAATTTTGAAATCTCTTTTTTTATAAATCATAGTGAGAATATCTACGGAACCCTATCATGCGCATACCCAATACGCACTTGCCAGTTTTATTATAAATATAGAGATGTAGTTACAACTTTTGAAACTTTCTTTTTAAAATTATAATTTTAAGAACGATATTTTACGTATTTTTATATTGGTTGAGATTTGATATTTTTTAATAGATAAGGGGTGGTTTAAACGAGTCAATATCACCCTGTGATGATGTATGGAACTGGAGTTGTGACAGATGGTTTCAAACCCATAGTCTTCCATCTGAAAGCAGTCATTGGAGTCAAAGAGTGGAACTGTATAAACAAGGTAAATTCATAGCTATATTTAATAAGTACGTTTTAAATTGGCAACGTCAATGTTTTTTTTATTTACAGAGGCAGCAAGAGTTAGAAATTTAATAACGACGCTGCCTCTTCCTTTGGAAACTTCAAGTGTCCGTTGGAAGCTGAAGCATCTTTATGAATCGTGTATGGATGTGGATACTGTTCAAGCAGATGGGGTCAGACCGCTGAAGAAAATTATTACAGAACTTGGTGAGTGATATATTTGTATTTTATTTTATAAATAAATAATAATTAATGTGTATATAATATACTAGCGAAATCCCGCGGCTTCGCTCGCGTAAACTTCGAAACTAATTAGAACCCTCTATAAGTAATAGGGGATGACATGTTACATTTTTTTTTATATTGATTTTTATTCATTACTTATAAAAAACGTAAATATTCCGGATCTTAGTTAAAAAAAAATTTAAAACTAACCCCCGTCTACTCTCGCCATTAGGGGTTGAATATCAAATTCTTTTATTGCAGATTAAATCCATCCTAGTCCCCGTCGAACTTTCATTTTTAATTGAATATTAATTTGTCCGAATTTATTTTAATATCATGAACAGTTATTATTATTATTTTATTTATTTATTATTTTCGTAACTGATATTTCTCTTGTAGAGTACCTACGTATGCCATGTTTCATTCGGTGAATACAAAAAAAAAATATTTTACAAATTTTTCCACCCCCCTAGCACCTTAGGGGTTAAATTTTGGGAAATGCTAAAATAATCGTTTCACTATTTATATTTTATAGCATGTTCGATAAGTTGCGAAAAAAAAATATTTTTTTATATAAACTTTGACACCCTGTTTTAACCCCGTAGGGGTTGAATTTCGAAAAATCCTTTCTTAGTGGGTGCTTACATCATAAAAGGAAGGCACCTACGAAATTTCACGTTTCTAGGTCCAGGGGTTGATATATGAGTGAGTGAGTGAGTGAGTGAGTGAGTGGTTAAGGACAAACTCTTTTATAGATATAGATTATATAATACAATTAACTGTTATCCGTGACTTCGTCCGTGTGGAATTTGTATTTTATCTATTCCTGCCAAATTTCATAAAGATCGGTTTAGCCGTGAAAAGATAACAAACAGACAGAGTTATTTTCACATTGAAAGTGGACTACGGAATTATTATTTAAGATTTTTGAAAAATATAGTTGAAAAAAATTATTAGCTTATTTAAAAAACGAATAACGAAATTTTAGCGTCTTTTATTACTTCCATGTTCGAAGAAATGGAAGTATTATAATACCGTCGAAAAATCGTGTAGATTCTGATTGTACTATCTTCAAAACGTAAAGAAAAGTTGATTTCCACATGGCGGCTGTGCGTGTGTGTCTGTATTTTCTTTCGTTCACGATAACTACTGTAAATATGCACCGATTTGAATTATTTTTAGGGAAAATGTTTGACAGTGAGCACTCCAAACCTATTGATTTTGGTGCTAATAGAAATTTTGTACCTATTATCGTCTAAAAAGTGAGTATTTTCTCACCAATTTTGATAAGACTTAGTACACTTGTAGTTCAATCCAATCTAAGGGGCATTTATTTCATAAACGTGCCGAAATAGCCACTGAAGGATTAAAAACCACCCTCTAAATTTTAATTTTAAATACAAATAAATTCATGTTGCCATAGAAACAAGCGCAGTTAAATTCGAATGTCAGATAATTATTATTTTACAAAAATGTGTATTATGCACCTGGCATTAGAATATCAGAAAACTAATATTTATAATACGCATGTGAGTTTTATATTTAAAATTATTGTAAAAGATATTATAGAACATGTACACAGAAAAAAAACTGTATTGGACCAAGAAAACCTTGATTTGTATATAACGAAAACAATATTTTCTTAATGTAAGAAACATACTCTTAATCCAACTACGTTATTCCTTCGTTCAAGAATACTATAGTTGGTTTAAGAGATTATTGCTTATCTTAAGAAAATATTGTTTTCGTTATATACAAAACAAGGTTTACTTGGTTTGAGAAATCCTTTCTACCAGTGTCTGGTTCTCCATAGGTACCGTTTTTTATTCTTACCTATAACTCTAACTACTTCCGTTTTCAAAATATTCTTTAAATAGAATATTTAAAAAAATCTTACCAAAAGATTTTGAAACATGCAGGCGACGATATGTATAAAAATAAATATTTAATACTAGAAGGAGTGGGGGCGCTAAAATGCACAACGCCCTACTATATTGTCGAAATGTTAATAATAGCAGTACAATTGGTATTATATGATTTATGATCGACTTTGGCGTTTATTTTCGTAATAATCTGAAAGCGTTTAGCATAGAATAGAAATAACACAAAAAAAGTGAAGGCATGTTTCACACGTTGCGTATTTTTGAACTGTTATTCATATCCAATTTTCTAAATATTCAATGTATTTCAGGAGAGACAAATAACTTTGTATTTAATCTGGAACATATTCGTACGTCGTAACTCGTTAAGCAAAACGTCGTTCGTAAAGCGAGTAATTTTTTTACAATTTGTTTTGCTCGTTATGCGAATTACTCGTTATGAGAGGTGC
Source organism: Sialis lutaria (assembly GCA_949319165.1). Classification (NCBI taxonomy): domain Eukaryota; kingdom Metazoa; phylum Arthropoda; class Insecta; order Megaloptera; family Sialidae; genus Sialis; species Sialis lutaria. The sequence continues at coordinate 9,732,038 of OX439245.1, read as the reverse complement.
TCGTTAAACCAGATTCCACTATACATGAAAAACAGTATTTGTATAGTATGCTATGATTTTACTTCTTATTTTTTTGTATTTGAGTTAATATTTCTATGACAAATTGAAGTTATATTATTCCAAAATTAATCCGTCAACAAAAATAAAATCTGACCACTCGTTTAAAAGTTATGCCCATTTTTCTATAAATTTTAAGAGTCTATTGTCCAGTATTATCAACCAATTTAAAGCTCCTTTAGCGCTAAATGCTCCTTTAAAGTAAATTTGATATATTACAAATGTGATTTAAATCAATATTTACACTCTCAAGGAAAAATATACGTTGTAGAGAAATACTGCAGAAAATTTAAAATCTATTTAATTAAATGTATTATGCTTGGATCTGTTAATAATATGACAGTTAGTTAAAGGAGCATTTAGTTAAAGTTGATAATACTGGACGTATATCTTGAGAACTAATTGAGAAATAGAAAATTTCAACTTTTCATGAAATTACCTATATATTATTTTAAACATAATTTTATAAGTCGAAAACATAAAATTTTGGGGTAATATTTCATGCATCAAACTTGTTATAGAAATTTAGAAATATTAACGCAAATACAAAAAAAAACTAAGAAGTAGATTGAAAAAAAAATCCAGAACAACGTACAATAGGGCCTCTATTTACGTAGATTTTCGTGTCTCATAACTTTTAAATATTTTCCAATAAATGTTGGTATTGAATAATTTGAATACATACTTAATAAAATGTCATCTACCCGATCCTAAAATAATAAGTTGAAAATTCCCAAACATTGACAATTTTTTTACCCGTGACAGTGGCTTTCCCCCTTAACAAAATAGATAACAGATATTCCGAGATAAAATAAATAAAAGTACAACCTTGTTTCGATTCTACAGTTATTACACCTGTAACTCACCTTAAGATAGTTGATTTGAAAATCACGCATGCAGTATAAGTTGACTATATAAAATATTACAGCAGGTAGACTGTAAAATTTCTCTTTCAATTTTGTATTCTGCGAGAGCTAAAAGCAAAAAAAGATTAAAATTTCTATAAAATTTTCCTATACATTTAGGTCGAATTTATTAATTTATAAAATTTTTATTTGTTTTAATTTATACATATTTTGCAAAGTAATCGTCGTGGCCTTTCGCGTAAGCAGTAAATGTTCCAGTTATGTTCATCTTCGACCAGATCAGCAAAACGCCTTAAGCCGGTATAAAAAATGAAAGTGTGTCTGACATTTATTTTGCCTTATTACACATGTTCCTACCTAAATCGTATCATTTGCGTTTTATGTAACATAACGAATCAACTCAAATGTCTGTTGTCTTTTTATTTTAATACCTCGTTACTTATGAAATATTTTCCTCCATTTAACCGATAATTCAGTTCGACCTTTTCAGATTATTAAATCGTCAAATTATATTTTTAAAGAATTTCTTAATATAAATAGTGTACACAGTAAAACTGTTCTAAATTGTTCTTTTGATTTTATTTGAATAAACAATCCATTGTCGCACGTTTTTTGTGAAGTTGTTAACAGATTTATGTCCTTTGACAGAGAACTTTTAAAGTAAACTTAAGACAATAAAATTATTTTATTTCTCTTTTAATGTTTTACAAATATGTTGTTTTTCCTCTCAGAAATTTCCTTTGATAGATGCTTGTGTCGTATTTTTTGTTTGCATTCAGAAATTTCGTATTTCGCTTTAAACTTGTATAAAGTAAAAAAAATATATTACATTTTTTTTGCAAGTATCAAAAACGACTTCTGAAAAAACCTGAAAAGATTTTCTTAAAAATATTTTTTATTTCAAAATTACTATATCTTCGGCTTCAAGTGAAAGTGTGCTAAGTCCAATTTTTGTCTTATATCACTTTTTAGTACTATTCGAAAGAGAACAAAATGGCGAATTTTTAAATAAAACTACTTAATCGTTTATCTAGTTTGAATTGTTGTAAATGAATAAAACGTAAATATGTTAAGTCCGCATTGTTCAATACGTACGTGTTAAGTCCTGTTAGTCGACCATCTTGAATATAACTCTTAGCTGTGATGTCTTGTTAGAATTAAATAATAGTACTCTTAAGTAGTTGTGGCAAGTATACATTCAAAAGTGGAAGTTAAATTCAAAATCTAGCTTTTTATGATCTAATTGATAGAAAAGGTTATTGCTATTTATGGAACGAGGTAGAAGGAGGGGTATAAATGCTGCACGGTTTGCAATGTATGGGTAAATTTAATTGAAGCAAAAGTAGTTCGTAATTTTTTATGAGTTTTTATTATGATTTATGATTTTCTTTCTTGTTTTCTTATCTTTAAGTTGATATTTCTAGAAGTTTGACACATAAAATATTACTCAAAATTTTTGAATGTTAGATTACATTAAATGTATGTTTATTATATAGAATATGATATGAAAAGTTGAAATTTTCCAACCGCAGGTCTGTATCTCAAAACGTTCTCGAGATATCGCGTCTCAAAGTTTTACTTTTTTCAAAATTTTGGGGAAAAATGGCTGTAACTTTTGAACGTGTGGCTGGATTTGATTTTTGTTAACAAAATTAAAATTTTTGACTTTTAAAGTATTATACATGTCATCATATAGATTTTGACACGCTAATTTCAAATCCGTCAACCACACGTTCAAAAGTTACAGCCATTTTTCTCCAAAATTTAAAAAACTAAAACTTTGAGAGGCTATATCTCGAGAACGTTAGGAAATACAGCCCTGCGGTTGGAAAATTTCAACTTTTCACGTCATTTTCTGTATAAAAACCCTATTTTTAACGAAATCTAAAATTCAAAATTTTTGAGTAAAATTTTTGATTTTATCGGACAGGTATGCCTGTATTTTAACGGGAGGAATAGGGGTATGAAGTATAAATGGAAAAAATGAATGCTTATTTTTTAAATAAGAAAATTAAAAATACTGAGAATAAAAAGAAAATTGAAAAAAATTTTTATTAACCTCTATGTTAAATACAAACATTCTGTAGTAAACTTCAACATTACTTTTGAAAAACGCTTACAAAAACTCGTAATTTTACCAAATCCACGTAATATAATTATTATTTTAGGATATGAATATCATATTTTATGTGAAAACAATCCAACAGGATTTTCAGTTTTCTTTAAATGTGAATACTTATAAACGTTTTAGCACGCTTTTTCACTCTCCTGTAAAATTTTTCATTTTGGACACTTTCATTTTAAACCGATGATATACTATTCAGTGTTTTTAAGTTTTATTTTTATTTTTTTGAGTTTTTTTTTATTTTCTCTTTTTTAAGTAGCGTATTTAAGAAGTCAAATATACGGAAGTATACTCTTCCAAACAAAGAAAAAACTTCACCGAATAGGTGCGTATTTGTCGGAGTTGTGTCCGGAAATACATAAAATATATACAGCAAAATTGAAAACATTCTCCTTTTTTATGTTCGTGGTGAGATTTTGAAAAAAAAAATATGGAAATATACTCTTTCAAACAAAAATTTACATAAAATATATATAGACGAATTGAGAGCCACTTTTTTTGAACTCGGTTGAAAAGTAAAATGTACACAATTCAACAGCTTCCCATCTTTTAAAGCATCCACACCTGTTGACATTGTTTGCATTTCAAACAAATATTTGTATACTCGTGATAGTTTGTCAATATTTAAACATTCCTAACCGGAAACACGCTTTTAAAAGCACTAGACCAATACACCAATGGCCATGACAATAAAATGTCAACTAAACCTGAAGCCAACACTGGTTTCTATTAATTGTCGAATTTTCACCCACTATCTGTATTTCTAATATACATAATATGATAATCAGAAGTATTAAAATTTTAACAATTTACATATATAGGTATATTCTGAATTTTAACTAAGCAGTTTTTTTCAATGTCATAATAGTTTTATATAATATGTTTGTTTTGATATTTTACATTTTTTCTATTAATAGAAAATTAGAATTAGAAATCTAGTTAATGTGACTCATTTTTTGTGATATGAATAATTTATTTATAATATATTTTTAGAGAGAAATATTATTAGAAACATTGTTGTTTTTTTACGTTTTACTTAAGAATAATATTATTTTTTCACACGCTGAAGTGTCGTAAGTGAAACATTGTAATTTTGTAAGATAAAATCCCCAATTTCACATGAAAGTTTTTCTGTTGAATTTAACACAAAGTCTTTCTATTTATTAAATGTTTGGGTATTAAAAACAACTTTTGTGAGTTAACTCATCTAAAAATTCAAAAGAATCCGTTGACACTTTTAAGTCTTGGCATCTTAGGACGCCGCGCCGTACGCACCGGCCGCACCGTCCGCCAGACACGCAATACTGATATGTGTATATTATTTTCAAGGTTAAAATTATTGCGTGTCTGGCGGCCGGAGCGGCCAGCGCGGTCGGCGCGGCGTCCTAAGATGCCAAGACTTTATCATAAAGATATACATATCTCAAAATTAATTATTCTATTAAAAATACATATTAATTACAGCAAATTGTGGTTATGTAAAATTTTCATTAATTATATTTCATAATAGAGAAATTATTTATTGTAAGCATTGTTACAATAATTATTACTACTGCAAGAAATGAGTATGTACGAGTATAATTAAAGTGAAGAATAATAAATTTATTTTATTTGCATTTCATTTTCGCATTAATTATATTGAATGAATGGAACATTTCATTTTTATGAAATTAATCTATTAATTATTGTTTTGTGTGAAATTGTATAATATTCATGTATTTTTATGTTTATCTAATTATATATTTGTTCTCATATATGAAAAATAATAATTTAAATTCTTTGGTTAATATTTAAAAAAAATATATTCTGTATTGTTTTATTTAAAGGGGAAAGCCACTGCGACGATTTTTTATTTATTTTTTCAAAGTGTACATATTCAAAAATATGTAAAAAATAAAATGGCCGGTTATGACCCTCAGGAAACTTTAAATGCGTTTTTCTCGAAATGGCTTTTTTCGACCTGGTTCCAGCGATCTTTAAAGCTAATAAACAATTATTTTGTTTTATATTTTCGTAATTGCAGTGGCTAGGTCTATGCGTAGCCGATTTTTGAAATTTTGATTGTAATAATTTTTTAAGACCGCTTGAATTAAAAAAAATGTGTTAAAAATAAACAAAATATTTCAAACTGTCGCCAGTTTGTGAAAAAATTAAATTAAAAAAAAACTGCTACGTGCAACGATAGCTTCATTCATATAGATATTGATAAAAAAATTTTTTTCGATAACCCATCTCGAAATTTCAATGGAATAAAATATTTTGTTTAATATTTTTCAATAAATATTGGTATTGAATAAGTTGAATTAAACCTTTAGCTACCACTGTGGGGTACCAGGCGCTCCATATTAAAATATATATTAAATTATTTTATATTTTTTTAAATAACCGATTGGAGTGCATTCCGTATCGTTGAAAGATGATAGTGGAATTTTATTGAATTAAAATATTCAATAGCTTACGAATAGTTAGTATTTTAGTGTTTGGCGTACGAGGTGACCCCAGTGTGACAGGTATGTTATTCTGGAGAGGTGGAACAGCTAAAAGATATACATAATAAAATGTCCTTTACCTGATCCTAAAATAAAAAATTATAAAAAAAACTTTTTTAAAAAACAATTTGCCTTTGAAAAACCAACTAAAAAGATGAAAATAAAATTAGGTTAAAAAAAGTTGATTTTGTTCATACTAGAAGAGTTAAAAAAAGTATCTTCTAGTATGAAAAAAATCAACTTTTTTTAACCTAATTTTATTTTCATCTTTTTAGTTGGTTTTTCAAAGGCAAATTGTTTTTTAAAAAAGTTTTTTTTATAATTTTTTATTTTTGAGTTTTTAGTTAAACACATACAAAGAACAAAATTCAAAAAAATTATGTTAACATACTTCCTGAATCTTTACCAACAAATAATCATTTTTAATTTCGTTTTTATATCAAGTTAGTAATGATCATTATTTCATTATACAGTTATATTTTTTTCTATATATTAATTATCACTAAAACACATCACGTATATTATGGTACATATATTAATATTTATTGATTTGAATGGATTTCCTTCTATTTATATCGTTGTCTAATGTCAATAATAAAAAATATTTTCAACTGACAGTAGTGACAGATGGTATTTTTAAAACATGTAGCTATGGAAATGGGATATTTCGGTTGTAACTTAACTCTCGTTATCACTGTGTTTTCTAATTGTATTGGTATATATAAATGATTCGTTGCCACAAACATATAAAGAAATAAATAAATTTATTATAAATAAATAAATAAATAAATAAATAAATAAATATCGCGGTGAGTTGAATAAGGCAAATTTAATAATTAGTTATACCTGTAAAAAAATTCTCAAACATTGACAATTTTTGATCCGTCATAGTGGCTTTCCCCCTTAATATCGTCACCTTCTCAAGCAAGGTCATCAACTTATGTCCCCCCAATACGCAAGTTAATGCCTTCAAAATTTTGAGATATTTGAGTATATAGATTGAAACGATTCATCCTGTACACAAAATCATAAAACTAACGTAAATATCTTAAATTATAAAATTATTTTATTTTATGAGCTATTTTTAATAACACATTTCAAGAACATCTTGTTAGAGTGTTTTGCTCATTATGAAATCTAAATAGTGTATTTATCCCTTCTTTTAATGATGAATAAATATATAGTTTGTTTGCTTTAACATGGCCAATATTTAACTATAACCAAATTTAGCTAATACGAGTACCAGATGCCTAAAAATATTTTCGTTATAACCCTCACTCACTAGATCAGTGATAAAATTTTCAAGGAAAGGGGTTTTAAGGCCAGTTAAAAATTATACAATATGAATATGTCGTCCACGCTGTTTGAAATAAGCTGTACTTTAAAGAGATTGGTGAAAGTGATGATATTAACTTGGTTTATTAATTAGTTTTGTTCATTGTGGGCTTGTGGGAAACATTATATCGACAAAATGCTAGCTTTGTTGAAGATGATGTTCTCTATATTTAACTATGTATTTGTAGGCTCGTAATTTTATACACGAGATACAGGGCCGTAGTAGTGGTATTACATTTATTCAGTAGAGTAATTACGAAAAAAATATGTGGGGTGTCAAAATATGCGTCTCGTTGAACTGATATAAATATTACACCGCAAAAAAATATTTACTCGTTAATAGTGGTAGAAATTGTGCAAATTTTAAAGGAATCATTTTCATGCTTATAACTTTAAAACTGTTTTTTTTTCTAATTAGAGGCAAAATCGGTTATAACGACATCGGTTAATACAATATATTAATTTTAATGATTCAAAATTAAAGTCCGACTGAATTTAAACTGGTTTTTTATGACTATCGTTTTTTTTTTGCCTTTTTGGAGAGTTTATAGTTTCAAGAATATTCTGTGAAAATTTCAAGGTCGTATCTCTAATACTCTCCAAACAGCAGCCTTCTAAAGAGCGACCGCTTGCAGATATGAAATCGATAGTTAAATCTTTAAATGCGTGTTTCTCGAATTGAGATTTTTCAAATTTGCTGACATTGTAACTCAAAGAGTAACAATCCGATTTACTTGAAATTTGAACTGAGTACTCTTGAATATATTTACTCTACGATGAACTAGGATGTTTTTGATTGGATGAAAATTGGCGATTTGGCATTAAAAATACGACCATTTTATAGGCAATAAAACAGACTCCTTTTTCATAACTACGCCATTTTGTTAGATTTTGATATTTTTGAAAATCATAGGTCATCGTACAGAAAATACCTTCCAGTTTAATGACATTTTTTCTTTTTTCAATTTCAACTACTTCATCGTCCGGAATCATGGCCGCAGTGGAGGAGATTTTTTTTGGCGCCTCCGAAGACAACGCATAAGTGGCTTAGATATCGATATTTTTACGTAAAAAAATTATGGAATACACCTCTAATATAGCTAAATACTATATTCTCAGTTTTCCAAAATATTTCATTGAGTATTTTTCTTCCGAAAAATTTCCGAAAATCACCCAAATTTCCAGCGTATAGCCCCTTAATATAACTGGTTCCCTCGATATCGTTATAACGGATTTCGACTGTATATATGTATCTATGAGTAGGTATACATATCTAATATATTATGTATATATGCAATAATGTCATTACAAATAAAATTGGTAATTTTCAAATTGTTTAAGGATGATTTTAGGTTATAAAAAAAAGAAATAAAAATATTTTTACATTTGTATACTAGGACATATAATAATGCAATCTTTATGTTCGTGACATTAATAAAAAACCATAGCATTCGAAAACTTTGCGTTCATTGCGTAATTATATAATCATTCTTTGCACGTAATTATTTATACTTTAGAGAAAAAAATAACATTAGTTTTGTACTTTTAGAAAATACGAATGTAGTAACGGTTTCTGTCAATTCTAAAAAAAAACACAATTTATTTGTATAAAAAAACTAACGCATTGGACCCGGTGTTACCCGGGTTAACATCTAAAAATTAATAAAAAATTGAAATCGCAAATTATAGAATGACATTTGTATGCTGTGACATCATATTTTGAAATTATCTAACTATTGGTGAAAACCGCATTAATATCGGTACAGTAGTTTTCGAGTTTTTCTGGAACATGTAGAAAAATAGAGATGCCTATTACTGATCGATTTTTTAAATTTGGTAGTTGGTAGTTAAGATAAATTTCTTAATTTTGACGAAATGTTTAGTACCAGTGATATCACGATTGATCCATTTTGGATTCAGTATATTACATTAAAAGATAGTTTGTACAAGTAACAAAACTTTCTTTCTAAAATTAACTGTGACACGAATTTAAAAATAATGTTTACGGCGTATTTTGCTGCAGATTCGAAATTCCTTTTCAAAATTGAATTGAATACGAATCGGTTGTTCGAAATTCAATCGTATCTCGAAACTTTGAACGGTCCCAAACATTTCAACGTTTTCCAAACTTGAGCAAATTGAAATTTAATGCATCTTTTACCAAAATAATTTTTATAGCAAATATAGAAATTGCTATTAACAGAAAATACATTAAATTTTTTTTACAAGTATGTGGTAAGCAGACAAGGTTATAAAAAAGAAATTATTCTTTTTTTTTTATTTAACCATTGAGTTCCTTATCGTAATATATTTTACTTTCTCTGTATTGATTACTTGTAACTACCAAAGTGCTCCCCACAATTTAAAAATACCTTACGGCATGACCTGATGATATGGTGTATAGGTACCTATAGAAACCTATCTCACGATGTCCAAGGAAAACTGGCGACCTCTTATACAGAGGTTCTCAAAATTTATCTTATAAAAATAAAATTAATTTAAATTGTAAAAGGTTCGTCCTAGTAAAATCGATTGAATATTATTTAACTAACTTTAAGAATATTATTTTATAATTACCAAATTCGTATACCTACACGTATAAAAAGGTTAACACGATTTAATAAAGAACATGGTACATTTTCTTTGAAATTCCTACGTTTATTTACTTTAAAATACAACGCAGAAAAAAATAATGTAAAAATGTAAAAAAATCCGTGATCGATTTGGCTCCGATTGAGGTTGTTTGTTAATATGATAATTTTTTACTAATATGGAAATATCCACGTTTATCTTATTGATAAATGTATATTATTACTAACAATGTTCTTATCACGGTGAAAATTTTGTTGCGTATTGAAAAGATATATTTTAAATCTATATCTATAAAAGAGTTTGTCCTTAACCACTCACTCATTCACTCACTCACTCACTCATATATCAACGTACAACCCAAACCCCTGGACCTAGAAACGTGAAATTTCGTAGGTGCCTTCCTTTTATGATGTAAGCACCCACTAAGAAAGGATTTTTCGAAATTCAACCCCTACGGGGTTAAAACAGGGTGTCAAAGTTTATATAAAAAAATATTTTTTTTGTTCACATTTAATTGAAACTTATCGAACGTACTCTACAATATAAATAATGAAACAATTATTTCAGTATTTCCCAAAATTTAACCCTTAAGGTGTTAGGGGGGGTGGAAAAAATTTATAAAATATTTTTTTTTGTATTCAACGAATGAAACGTGGCAAATGTATGTACTCTACAAGACAAATAGCAGTTACGAAAATTCAACCCCTATGGGAATGGTGCGGTGGGGGCTAAACTTTTGATATATTTATCTTCATAATTGTTCATGATATTAAAGTAAATTTGGACAAATTAATATTCAGTTAAAAATGAATGTTTGATATTCAAGCCCTAATAGCATGGGGCGGGGACGAGGATGAATTTAGATATGTTTATCTGCATACTTGCTTTACTTATAAAGTTCAATACTTATAAATAGTCAGCTGTGATACGCGATCACTACAAAGGTAAATACAATTACTATAAAAAATGTTATATGTCATCCCCTATCACGTATGGAGGGTTCTAATTAGTTTCGAAGTTTACGCGAGCGAAGCCGCGGGATGCCGCTAGTACTTTATAAATGACATCACTGAATTTACCATATCGAAAATTGCACTTTCACTAGTTGGGTGGTGCAAAAAATGTAGATAGTACTGATTTTCATTGACATTTACATTCACTGAAGAAATCAGTGAAATTCTCACTGATTCAATTAAAGAGAGCAGACAGAAATTCTTTAAAAAAATATATATTTCTGTATGTATTTAAATCAAGTTATTAAGAATTAAAGAAATATATTCATATAAAGGTTATAACGAGGGAATTTTATCGGGCGTTTGGTGCTCGTTATAACCAAGCACAACCCGGAAGAGTAAATACAATTATTTTATCGTCATAAAAGACATATTAGAATGCCGCTCACACACACACAAACATACACACATTGGAGATGTAACTTTTTTGAAAGTATGTTGACTGCATGTAGTCGGGGGCAGAACATCATCTTCGTTTAATGCGGGGGGAGGCGGTCAGCGGTTATCCGTACCCCTTTCCCCTGCATTCGGTCGGCAATGTAGCCGCGGTCACTTTCACCATATCCGTCTTTTCAATATTTATATTCTGCATGGGTCAATTGATGTCCAATATTGGAAACATTGCGATTTACTCTCTACCGACAGTGTTTCTCAAACATACAAGATGCGCGTACCCCTTTTAAGACATTAACTTTATCAGGGTATCCCCTTGAATATTTTGGGGGACACTGCTATATTGTGTTTGGTTATCAAAAATTTTACAGCATATTTTAAAAAGTGGCTTATGGTCATTCCCAGAGGTAAATTGATCGTTTGCTTGTTTGAGGTACACTGGTTTATAGATTATTACTGACATTTTTCTCTTTTTTTATTACTTATTTGTGCGTGTATTGCGATTTTTTTAACTGTTTATTTTCTATTATTTGTCCTGAGGCTGCGTGAAAAAGTAGGAGCTATATTAGTGCCATAAATAATTATTTAATTGCTGTAAATATTTTTGTCACTGCCGAAAATAGTTTTACTTTATTCTTTTAATGTATGTACATCGCATTTTTAATGAACAAATATCAAATGACATCGATTTAACGGGGAAAGCCACTATGAGGGAAAAAAATCGATTTTTTATGTGTTTTTTTTTATTATTAATTATACATTATACAAAAATTACCTGAGTTACAGTCAATTTAGTAAGACTAGATTATTCGGTTATGTTATGACCCTCTCGAATTGACTTTTTTCGACCTGGTTCCAACGATTCCTCAAAAATTAAAAAAAATGTGTTCTAAATTTTCGTAATCGCAGTGGCTAAGTCTGTACGTAGCCGATTTTTTAAATTTTGATGTTTACTATTATTTAAGACCGCTTGAATTAAAAAAAAATAATGGTGTTAAAAAAGGAACAAAAAAATTCAGACCGTTGCCATTTTGTGAAAAAATTAAATAAAAAACGGCTACGCACAACAGCTTCATTCTTAAAGATACTGTTAAAATATTTATTAATTTTTTTCCTATAATCCATCCGGTTTTTAGTCGTCACATCAAGGCTTATATGTAACTTTGTTAGTTTTTAATATTTATCAATATAAATTGATGCTGAATAAGTTGCATATATTTTAAATAAAATGTCCTTTACCTGATTCTAAAATAATTAGTTATACCTGTGAAAAAAATTCCCAAACATTGTCAATTTTTCCCCATTAGTTTAATTATTAATTAAATATCTACATTTTTCAGAAATACTTGAGATATTTTATCTTATCATTTCTAATTCATTGTAAAACTTTTATTTTAAACAACATTAATTTTAATAGGTACTTAGTTGAGAACTACTGAATTATATAAAATAATTCTAAAATAAAAATGCACTAATTAAATTTATGTGTAAATTCTCTAAATTTCTTAATGAAAACGAGTTCAGTAAAATCGATATTTTTTAATTCTTACATTATGTATGAATAGATAAATATTTAATATCACAGAATTCTTTCACGCATTCACTATATTCATAAATGAGGTTTTTGAAACCACATCGTGGTTAAAACATTTGATATCGTTATTAAGCAATATCTTAAGGCAGTTTGGAAAATAAAGGTGCATAAATCACGAAGTAAAAGAGTAAGCTGACAATGACCTTGTAAAAAGAAAGTGACAAATTGGAGATGAATCTTCTTTATATACAGTCGAACTTGGTTATAACGAGTATACACAAAATGTTCAAATAATCTACCCCCTGTTTTTTTATTAACTTATTTGTCCTTAATTGAAAACAATGTCATTGCTTCCTCTTCCTTCTTTCTCCGATTTCTAAATTTTCACTTGATGACAGTGTCTATACCTTGAATCATTGTCACATGCATAACTCATGAACCGTTGGACCGATTTTGATGAAACTTTGCTTCTTATAAAAATTAAATGATTAACAAATGGCAGGTACTTATTAAAAATCTTGTAGTTGATTTTTGTTTTACTTAAACTTACCCAAATTTGCGATCATGTTTTATTAACCCGCCGTCAGGCGCGCGGATTACATGCGTAAGGCACTCTTTTAAACACTACACCTATCCCCCATTTACACGGCACTTGTTTTACACGATTTCGTTTTTACAAGATTTATAAATTGACAATTTTCAAAAAACTAGTAAAAATGTTTATTCCGCTCCATATACGCCTATACAAAGATTTGATGGCATTTTTGAATTTTTGTTGAAAAGAATGGGCTTGTAAAATATACATTATGGGGAATCCCGGTAATCTGTGCGTATGTATTTCACAATACAATAAGTGTAAAATAAATTAAATATCTACTTATATTACTTTCATATATTTGTTGTTTTATGAATTAAGAACAATTTTGAGTTTTCTAAGATGTTTTACTTAAATAAATTACTGAATCATGCACATTTTGTTTTTTTTTCGTTTTACACGATTTTACTTAGCAAAATCCAGGATTTCAGTTTACACGGTTTTGTGCAGAACGTATCTACCATGTAAATCGGGGGATAGGTGTATTTGATTCGTTATAATTCACGAAATCGCACTAAACACTTCAACTCACTAACAAAGTGTTTTTAACAGTTACTCAAAAGGGCGCGTGTATAAATACTAATTGTAACAGTTTTTAAAAGAGTCGTTTACGTATTTAACCCGCGCGCCTAACGGAGGGTTAACTATTTATATGTATGTGCATTGTGCATATATGTAAAAAAATTGCATGAAAATATGTGTGCATAAATAAAATTAAATAGATTTGCCCTTTTAAATCAAATTATCAATAAACAAATCAAATTCAGCGAGGAGAAAATAAAAAATGCATTTCCTTGTTTATTTTTTTAATACATTCAATTGCATAACATGAATGAATTCAAGTTATGAGTACCTTGACCTCTGTTAAGGTGCAAATGATAACATTGGCACACCACACCCATGCTTTGAAGGTTACTCAGTATTATTGTCGTAGAAATATGTCTCTATTTGCATATGAAAGTCATAAAAAATAATATTCGTTGACATAAGAGATATTTTAGCTGTTACGAAATAAATGTAAATATATGTATTCATCTGTTGTCACCAGTAGCGTATCCAAAAAGAGCTTCAGTACCCCCAAAAATTTAAAACAAGACGGAATAGGAAATTGTTTTTGTATTTTTTTTTAACCGACTTAAAGAAGGAGGAGGTTTTCAATTCGATTGTTTATATTTTTTATACATATAGGTTCAGGCATAACTCTGACAAATATGGGAACGTCCATAAACCACGTAACGCTTTTAAGGGGGGGGGGGTCACTTATTTTGATACATGGTGTTACATGGGGGATGGGGAGTCATATTCAAATGTTACGTAACATTCATTAATCTACAAATAAAAACAAAACATTGTCTAATTCAAGCTGAAATAGTTTAGAAAACATATTGTAATATATATTATACTGTGTTACGTAACATTAGGCGAGGAAGGAGGGGGGGGTAAAGGATTTTGTTACATGGAGGGAGGGAGGTTACAAAATCCTAGAAAAAGGCGTTACGTGGTTTATGGACGTTCCCTATGCACCGATATGGACGATTTTTTTGTTTGAAAAAATAAACTCGAGGTGATCCCACATACATTTTATCCAAATTTGGACTTCAATATATGCCACTCAAAAGGAAAAAATAAAATACTCAAAAAATAGAACCGATTTCAAAAAAGTACTGAAAATTATAATAATTTTTTTTACAGTTTTTGAAATTGGTGCCAAGCTAACAAAGAATCGACTTCAAAAACTGTTAAATTTAATTGTTATATACTTTTAAGTGTTTTTAAGGACTTTTTTTGAAGTCGGTTGTATTTTTGTATTATATTTTTCTTTGTGATAATTTCAAATGTTTAATACGACTTAATTTACACACTGTATCGTGTCTATGTAACATTGTCTAATTCAAGCTGAAATAGTTTAGAAAACATATTGTAATATATATTATACTGTGTTACGTAACATTAGGCGAGGAAGGGGGGGGGGTAAAGGATTTTGTTACATGGAGGGAGGGAGGTTACAAAATCCTAGAAAAAGGCGTTACGTGGTTTATGGACGTTCCCTATGCACCGATATGGACGATTTTTTTGTTTGAAAAAATAAACTCGAGGTGATCCCACATACATTTTATCCAAATTTGGACTTCAATATATGCCACTCAAAAGGAAAAAATAAAATACTCAAAAAATAGAACCGATTTCAAAAAAGTACTGAAAATTATAATAATTTTTTTTACAGTTTTTGAAATTGGTGCCAAGCTAACAAAGAATCGACTTCAAAAACTGTTAAATTTAATTGTTATATACTTTTAAGTGTTTTTAAGGACTTTTTTTGAAGTCGGTTGTATTTTTGTATTATATTTTTCTTTGTGATAATTTCAAATGTTTAATACGACTTAATTTACACACTGTATCGTGTTAAATGTGCTCTACATTATTTCTTATAGTGGTGTATCTATTTTTGATTCCACTTGAAAACATTAGCTTCTTAAGATTGGTATTTAGAGATTTTGATCCGTCAATTAAGCTTAAATCAATCTTCCTTTTCTTTTTTTAACCCTATACATTAACCTACATAAATATTTAAGTTTATAAATACCTTTACACGTACTGACAATGAGTAGGTTGCTTAAGCTTTAATACATTTTAAATCAATTATTTATTTATCCAACACTTTTTTAAATAATAATATATCTAACTATAAAAAATTCATGTAGGTTTGAGATGTATTAGATAATATTTCATCTTTCTTATGCGTCCATAATATATTATAGTATGTACCTAGTAGATTTACCTCAAGGCTTCCACCACGTGCATTTCAAAATCAGTCAATGACCGCGCGACTAGCTACTCTAAAACATCTGTTTTATGATTTTATCAAGAACGTAATTTCCATTGGTGATCCTTATGCCGTGTTTATACCGAAGAAACAAAACAGCAACATCGTGTCTTTTTTATGCGGTGTTTACACCGAAAAAAAACAAAACAGAAACATCGTGTCTTTAAAATACTTCGTATTTAAAAATATATAGGGTTTATTGCTTTTTTGTCAAAAAAACACCTTGTTTCTGTTTTGTTTTCTCGGTGTAAACACGAAAAAAAGATATACATTATACTTTCGATTATCCGGGATAATGCTGGGGAATATGGAACAATTGCAATAAAGGGTTTTTAATGTTTTATATGTTTGTTTGATACTTAAGAATGATCAAATCACAAAATGCTACTAAATTCACCCTAGTGTTTTTAAGGGTATGTGGGGGATTAAAACTGATCATTTTTTAATGTTTTAAATATAATTCGAAAATTAAGCAGAAAATTTTTTGTAGAAAATTGAATTTCCCATGAAAATGAATGGTTTAAAAAAATTATAAAAAAATTATATGTATGCAGGCCTTGAGAAAACTTCAACGGGGCCCGGGCCAAACCACATTTTGGGGGCTCCATACCCTTCCGAGTGTAAGGACTTTCCAAATAAATTACATACTAGTAAATTTTTTAGAACTTTCTCATATTATTTTAGTATTAAAAATCAGGGGTTATTTTATTAAAATTTTACAACTGCACATTTTCTTTTTTTTGCTTTCTACTTGTACTTTTTCCACAAGTTGTACCTTTTTGTAGTACATATATTTATGTTTTTCAAATGTTATACGGCTCTTCTAACATATTATAGTAGCATAGTTTGGGCACATTTCAGAACAATATATATTTTTCCGATATCTAATTTCGAAATCTAATATTTTGGCTCATACTTATGCGTGTATATTTTTTTGTATCTTCACAAATAGTGAATTTTCGAAATTATTTCTATTTAAGATATATTTCAAATTTTAGCTCAATCGGTCTAGTATTGTCTACAGTGTAGACTCTACACTATGGGCAGAAGAACATTGCTAATAGGGTTTACATTTTGACAATATCTTTTCATTATACAAACAATGTATTGTTGATTATTTTTAATAAGAATAGTGTATTAAACTCAAAATATACACCTGTATGTATGTGCAAGTGTAAAATGTTGAGAACTACTGTATATAATAGTAAAAAGAGAATGACCATTAAGTGGTAAATAGCAAATATCCTTACACAATCATCTAAGTTCTAACTAAATGTGTTAAATAAAAGTGATGAGTGTTATTTCTGTACGTTTTCAAATAAACACTCAATTTGGTGGAAACATTTGGTAACATATGTTCGAGAATGGAACGAGATCTATTTCAACACATTGCAATCCGTGCTCTTTGTTTTAGTAATGTATTTTCGGTAAAGCAAGAGTGTATATTTATTTTTCTTCTATTTATCGTGCCAATATCTTAACTAAATAATTGGTTTTGAAGACGTATAAGTAAAAAATAATAAAACATCTGTCAAGTAAATGCACAGTGCTTCCTCATGCGAAATTCATCAAAGGTAGTTAATTATTGAACAATTTAAATAAAAACCGATAAAGTATTCAGATGAAATGTCTGTCATTGGTTAACCATTTAATTTTCATACAATTTTAATAAAAAATATTAATTCGACATTTTTCTTTATATGCACCTCGTAATTATGTCGTATATTTTGAATTTTTTGACAATTTCAATCAAAATCATTATTTTTCTGCTCAAAAAGACATTTAAAACGTCAAAATGACATTTAATATGTCAAAGTAAATAGCAATTTTAAAAAACAAATGACATTTTTTTAAAGCAAATTGAGATAAATCTTTGTAAAGGAATATTTTACAACAAACGTAGGTGGTCTATATTATAGGAAATTGAATGCTCTACAAAAAAGGTTCTATAAAATTTTCACGTAGGGACAGGCACACACAGGCAGACACGGAACAAAAAATGTTTATCTTGACCTGAAATGGATAGATCCGGTAAAAATTTTAAAATCGGAGAACAATTTTTTCCCGTTTTAAAACGTTAACAAAGCTTCTCGTATCTTCGATTTGCGAGGAAGCAAAAACGAAGCCTTCTAAGCTATGTCGAATCAAAGAAAAATAGCTATAAAATATATCGCAATTTTTTTTGTCCAGGTGCAAAAATCGCATTGTATTAAATAATATTATACATATGTTACATACATACAGTAATAAATGTGGTATTTGAATATGATAATTGATTATATAAAACTTACGTGCGTAGAGTTTTAATAAGTGTTTTTACTATTGTTAAAATATAATTTTGTATGCATATAAGTTAATTGCTATGACATACATACATATGTACCCGTGTGTACAGTTACAGACGTCATAACTACAGTAATTCCTCCTTTGAAAAGGTTTGGAAAAAAGAGTAGAAAGATTTAAAAAAAACACAACATAGTGAAGCAATAATTGCTCCATTTACGAACTATTTTCATTGAACCATTGAACCGCGTAAAAGGATTACTGTATGTTTTTAATTCTAATGCGGTGTTTATAACGAGAAAACAAAACAGAAACACGGTGTTTTTAAGACAAAAAGGCAATAAACCCTATACATTTTTAAATATAATAATAATAAATAATTTTTAAAGTATTTTAAAGACACGATGTTTCTGTTTTGTTTTTTCGGTGTAAACACCGCATAATAATAATAATATTGCAAACAAAATTTCTTACATTTTTTGTTATCAACAGTATATTTTTCCCTATATACAAATATTTTATATAATTTTATGCATTCTGCCTCGTTTTTAATAATGAATTTAACAATTTCGTAATAGGGCCAAATCCTATCTATAAGCAGAGCTGTCAAAAGTACTTAGTCAAGGTACTTCAAGTACAAGTACCAAGTATTTAGTGACAGTACTTCAAGTTTCAAGTACATTGCGCAATATTTAAAAGTACTTGAAGTAAAGTACTTCAAGTACCGAAAAGTACTTGAAAATTCAAGTAACTTATTTCAAGTACATTTTAAATTTTAATTGTTAGAACCATTAAAATACAAAAAAATGGTACTTTTAAATATTTATATACATATTATCTTCATTACCTAACAAGGGTAGTGTCAAGTATTCGGATAAAAAAAATACTTAAAAACACGTGAAAATCAGCTGAGCTTTTGTTTGCGGGCCGCGGCCACATATTATTAATAAATTATGTTTTTATTATGTGTTTTTTAAGTATTGGATATTTCAGAATGTATGAAACTGATTTTAATTTCTTATTGTTTCTTAAAAATAAATTTTAAAATATTGTTTTATTTATGTCACTCAATTAAAAAGTACTTTTGGTACTTGAAGTACTTTTTCAAGTATTTTACTTGAAGTATTGACAGCTCTGTCTATAAGGACTATTTTTCTTTAAAAATTCTCAATTGAAGACATGTATGTAATTTTCAAATTCTAGAGCGATCATTTTTTACTTTCATGTTCTGAAAGAAATTGATGTATTGTTTGTAATATCGTTGAAAAATCGTGTCCGAGATAAGAGCAGATTCTAAAAAGAAAAATTGTTTTCCGCATGGCGCCTGTGCGTGTGTCTGGATGTAGAATTTTCTTCGTTCACGATACCATTTACTGTAAAAATGTTTGTCTCAGTGTGTACTTCAGACTTATTGATTTTGATGTTAATCAGATTAGGGGTTTTGAAAATATTCGAAATTTTCTACCTAGTATCGTCTAACAAGGGAATTTAGCGAGATGTACTTCGCCAATTTTGAACTCATAGTTCAATCGAACCTAAATGGCACTTATGTATTTATAAATGCCAAAGCTGCTATTAAAAGGGGTGAAAAATACCCCCAAAATTTTATTTTAAATGATAGATAAATACTAAAACTAAATTCAAATTGTCAGATTTTTATTTTACAGTTTCATTTTATGTTATTGAGGAAATTACAAAACTAATATTAAAAATATATACTTTAAATATACCTAAGAAAAAATATTATGGAACATGGAAGTCATGTATGGTTCTCCATACCGTTAATTCTTTGCTAGCTAACAAGCACTCTCAAATGAGCTATCAAACTTATGACAGTTCTCTAGGAGTTTCATGAAGACTTTGACAAGTTTTGCGCACGCGTTGTGTGTAAACACCAACGGTATTCAAAAAGTGGTAGTATTACTTATAAAAATTATTTTGTACGGTCAGATTCGCTAACAATCTATTGAAGTATCACTGCTCTAAATTCCATAGCAAATCCATAGATGCTATCACAAAATTAATACCTCATTTGAGAGTGTTTTCTAGCTAGTAATAATTGCTAGGCCCCTTTATATTACCGGATATTATGCTATTAATTTTCTTATATAATATATTCACTAATGTATTTTTAATATATATCTGTACACAGATATTTTTAGAGTTATAAATTACAGTTGAAGTAATATATATGTTAGGGTTAATTAAATAAATAAAAGCTAAATCACGATATATATTACAGACAATATAATTATATCGTTATATAAAATATTTCCAATATAGCAAGTTAAAAGATATTAAAATAAAATGCACAAGTGGGAGGTATAATAATAACTTACTGAACCAACTAAAATGCTAACTTATAGTATTGTATATTGCGAAAATTATCTGTTGTTTGTATTCTTTTTTTTAATAATAAAACGTGTATATAAATGTTGTACAAATCTATTTTAAACATGCTGTCGGCTCTTGGTAATACGAGTACATGCAGAGAGGTGTAAGGAATTACTTGTTTTTGACAATACTTTCACTATCTGATGTTTTAGTCCATCTGATTTAACAGAAGGACAAATTAATTTTGAGACAACGTTGACTTTTACTATTATTTTTATTTCACTTGACACATGCCACACTTTTAGAGATGTTATTATTTAGTTACATACTTTATATATGTACATATGTCGGCAAAATAAAAAAGAAAATAGTCAGAAGTTTCTAACATGATAAATCATTTTCAACTATGCATTTTTTTACATAAAAGAATGAATATTTTTTTCATATTTGCACACAAGTAAAAAAAAAACTGGCGTGGACTAAGAAATCCTTATTTCATTCACCCATATCCGTCTGTTCGTTTGTGCGCTTATAACTCGAGAACCACTTATCCGATTTACGTGTTTTTTTTAATTCATCGATATGTTCTTTACCCAAGTTTTAAGTACAGTCGAAACCGAGTAAATCGATTTCGAGGGGACCAGTCATATTAAAAGCCGATAGCCGTAAAAAGAATTATATGGGATTCAGTCGGTCTTTTATTTTGAGTCGTTATCACATCCGGTTTCAACTGTATATATCTTGTTACATTAGGTAACATAAGGAGTAAGGAGTAGGGTTTTGACCCGGAGTCTCAGGGTTTGTATACTGTTTCTCCGGGCTCTGGGTTTCGTTACAATTTCTCCGGGTTTGATAAAAAATTATGAGAACTAAAAAAAAAAACGGCGCAACAGTAAAATTAAAAAATATTTGCGAAAAAAGGTCTGCATTTTCATCTCACAAAACCAAAAATTTGCCAGGTATATTAAAAAAATTTAGTCTTTTTTGTATTAACGTGTGCGAGTTTTGTTTCCCAGGGTTGGTGTAATCTAAAATCAGGGTTTACATAATCTGAAATCTTGTCACCCTAGAAATGAGTGACGATAATAGTATATCAAGTCGGAAAAATAGTAAATATCTCGGCTCTTATGCGAGATAAGGGGTTCTTTTTCCCCCTTATACACCCACTCAGTGATTTTTTCCCGCCGAATCTAATGAAACTAATTATATATTATTAGAACTAATATACTTCTTAATCCAAATATATTATTGTCTTCTCTTCAAAGCAATATTGTTGACAAAATCAATAATATAGTTGGATCAAGAGTATATTCTTATACACACAAAAAAAACTGTATTGGACCAAGAAAATCTTGTTTTATATATATGAAAACAATATTTTCTTAATATAAGAAAGGTACCCTTAATCCAACTACATTATTTCTATGTCCAAGAAAACTATAGTTGGTTTAAGAATACATTTCTTATCTTAAGAAAATATTGTTTTCGTTATATACAAAACAAGGTTTACTTGGCTCAAGTAAACCTTTCTACCTGTGTATTAAGAAAATATTATTTTCGTTATATACATATTGATTTAAACAAAATGGCGTACCAATATTAAATAGTCAAATAAAGAAATCAGCTACTAGAAAAGTTGTTATATCAATTAATACATAGTAATAAAGTTCAAGCCAGTAATTATAAAATAAAGTGCGTTTAAGAATGTGTACGCTCTATGGTCAGTGCTCTGCAGATGAGCTGTGTGACGTAATCAATAGAGATGACCAACACTGGACAAGAAAACTCCTTTCTAATGCCCGTTAGCAATCTCTATATACAATATATAATACATACATACATATTATATATACCGGGTGAGTTTTTTATCTTGAAACTGCTTAATATCTGGAAAACTATGGATTTTTACGGAAAATATTTGGTACAAAAATTCTGGATTTGGAGGGGCAAAACCAATGATCTTGAGTGGAAGTTTTAAGATCATTTTGGGGTCAACTAAATTTTTTCAAATGGAAACCTATTTATTTTTTGCAGATTGTACTACGCAGAAATAAAGGAACAACTTTTGTCTAAAAAGTTTTTTAAAAACTTCAATTTTAAGGTCATTTATTTTTCCTTTTTTAATTAAAAAAAATTTTTTTTTGTCTTAAATTTTTTTTAAATAATTATACAAAATGTGTAAGAAAAAATGCAGATTAAAAAATGAATTTGAATGTTTTTTTATCATTTTTTTTTGCGTTGAAAATCAAGTTATACAATTTTTTTTAATTTATATTTTCTTTAAACATCTTGTATAAATGTTTTAAAAATTTTGAACGCAAAAAAAAAATTTTTTTAATGTAAAAAAGGAAAAATAAATGTCATAAAATTTTACATTTTTTAAAAACTTTTTAGACAAAAGTTGTTCCTCTTTTTTTTGCAAAGTACGACTCTGCAAAAAAATAAATAGGTTTCCATTTGAAAAAAATTAGTTGACCCCAAAATGACCTTAAAACCTCCACATTGTTACCTCCATTGGTTTTGCCCCTCAAAATCCTAAAACTTTTGTACCAAACATTTTTCGTAACAATATATAGTTTTCCAGATATTAAGCAGTCTCAAGATAAAAAGCTCACCCGGTATATACATGCATACATGTAAAAAGTATGTTCGTATGTGTAAGCATTAATAACTATACGTGAGGTTACGTGTAGATGGGGTTTGAACTGATGTTTCCAATAGGACAGCTGATTTTTATCTGAAAACGCAGATATCTATTTTTTTATATCGTATTTTTATATATTTTTCTAGAGGCGGATTTACATTTAATGGAATATGTATTTTGTATAAATAATTAATTAAAAGAGGACACTGATGTCAAAGCATGGCCCTGAATTTTTTATACAAGTTTTACTTTAAAATGTATGTTTTAAATTATTGAAAAAAAAAGTCTAGGGTTCAAATTTAATTAAATACTATATGAATATAAATATCAAAGTTTTAAGGTCATTTAAAAAATTTAAATCGGTTGAATCACCTTTTACTTTTTATTTATATATGTATAAAGTATATATTTTATAATAGTGTTAATAATAAAAATTAAACAGACGAATTAAAAAAAGTTTGTTTAACACTATAAATTATTTTGAATAGGTAATCAAATAGTTTTTGAGTTATTCAAAATTGAAGGAGCAGTCATTTGACGGTGATTTCAATTTCAATTTCAAATAATTGAAAAAGTATTTGAATTATTCAAAATTGAAATTAAAATTACCGCCAAATGTCTGCTGCAATCTTTCTAGTGTAATAGGATTTTACACCAGTTCACAAAAGGTGCAGAGTTGTATTTTCAGATAGTAACAATCAATTTGCCCTTAAAATTAAATTAATTAAAATAAAAAAATAAAAAAATATTTTATTTTAAGTTTTGTATCAATTTCTTTCAGATTTTCGAACTAATTTTTTTTAGACATTCTTATTTTCGTGAATTTTCATAATCTTCGGCCTATTGTAATTGACTGATTTGATTTAACGCGGTTTTAGAAAATTATGGAATGTATCCTTAATTTTACAATACAAGCAATCTTTTTTTAATGATTTTTTATACGTGATTTGCTATGGAACATATCTACCGCGTAAAGAAAGACCGTACTGTATACTCAATTATAAATCTCTACAGCAAATATTTTTGAATAAATCATTTATTAAACCTTAAAAATAAATCATGTACTTATGTGAAAAAAATTGTAGAAAACTACACAAAAAGAGAGTTTGTATGTTTTTAATTTTTACAACAATTATTTTGTCGTTTTAAGTATAATTATTCTAAATATGGCATAAGACAGCTGGTAAATATGAGTTATTTCGTTTTTCAAAGAAATAAAAAGTAGAACAATAGTGTAAATTAATTAATTAAAAACTCTTTTTCGAGCAGTGAAATCAAGCTGTAAAAGTAATTATATCTACTTCTATTATAATTGCATATTATCGTGAATAAAAGAATTGGATATTTTCCTACCAAATATATTTAAATTGTACCGCAATAAGACAAATTTCTCACTAGTAAAAACACCCAAATAATTATTCGAATTTAACGGTTAGTTAACTATTTCATAATATAACAAAGTATTTGAAGCATGAAATGTATACAAATATATATTAAAGTATACATAATAAGGAAACTTATGTTACAGAATCGACGCCCCCATTAATAGAGTATTTGACTAAATTTTAATATTGTAAATTGTGCGTATGTACACACAAAAAAACTGTATTGGACCAAGAAAATCTTGTTTTGTATATAACGAAAACAATATTTTCTTAATATAAGAAAAGTACTCTTAATCCAACTACATTATTTTTTCGTCCAAGAATACTATAGTTAGTTTAAGAATATATTTCTTATCTTAAGAAAATATTTTTTTCGTTATATACAAAACAAGGTTTTCTTGGCTCAACTAAACCTTTCTACCTGTGTATATAATAGATACTTCTTTAGTTTCTTTTCCCAAAATAATGCCGAAAAAACGCTGAAAACAATCTTAACCAATAAGGATCGAGTATTCTGATGTAAAGTGTTCTGACGTCATACCATTGATAGTTCTGCTAAACACATTTGGGATCACGTGACAAATAGGTTAAATAATACATTTTCAAATTAGGTTTATTATTAAATAACTGACTGATTATATAAATTATAGTAATGTATACTACACTATTAACAACATTTTAATCTTTAGTATTAATAGTGCCAAGTACCTTATTCTATTTGAATTTGTTTTATTTGGGAATGTATGATTTTAAAAACAACTTGCGTATTATACCTTTAATAAATTCAAGAAAGAATTAGAATATTTCAAAACGGTTAATTACGTTTGAAACATTTATTTTAAAACAAGTCAAGGCTCGTGGTATGAAATATGAAAATTTCGGTAGTGCGTTTTTAGTATTATTATTATTTATATTAATTCACATTGTCCAGATGACCTCGTATTTATTACTAACGTTCACAAGTCTGTCATAGTTTTCGGTAACAATAATTTATGTTTTGAATTAGAATTCAATTATAAATTTAATGTGTGAATAACATTGTTAGTTTAAATAATTATAATTATTACATGTACCTAGACCTCGCTTTGTGTCGGGGTTATGTGCAAATGCATCTGAAATTCACAAGGAAAATGCATCTTAAACATAAGGTACTGGAACCAGTCTTGCGCACTACCCCAGTGTTGAATATTCTTCTAACTAAAATGCACTGAATAAGAAATATTTGACTAGTCTCCATTAAATAATTTAGCTTAATATTCATAACTCTTTATTCATTTTCTTCTGAGTTATAGGAGAGTAAATCAAGCAAAAGATCGCATAGGTAATAATAAAAAACGTAAAAAATTAAACCAACTTTAAAAAACACCTAACCTAATTTTTGAGTCAGTTTTCTTTTTTTATTAAAATGTATTTTTATTGGCTTAACACCGACTTCAAAAACTGTTAAATTTTATTATTTCATACTATGTATTTTCCTTTAGAGTGGCGTAGTTCGAAGTCTGATAAAATTTATATGGGGCTACCTCGGAAGCATATTATTTCAAACAAACAAAAACTAACCGAATAGGTGCATATTTGTCGGAGTTATGCCCGAAATTACATACAAAAATATATATGCACCCTAATTGAAAACCCAATATTTTTTTAAAAAAAGGAAGTATACTCTTTCAATAATCAATTATAATTTTCGTATATACATGGGGGAGGAATGATCCCCTTAATCCTCCACTAACTACATAACTGAGTGAGTAAGTAAAAAAATGATGCGCTGGGTAAAAACAAAATTATAGACAAAATCTGTTAATGCTATTAAAAAATTGTAGAGCTTTAGCTTCAAAATGCATTTTTTTATTTATATTTGATTTTTTTCTCATATTGATTGAACATTTAATAGTAAGTACAAATCAGTATTCACCATTAAATAAAATAATTTTACATAGCTCAGTATGTATACTATATACATAGGTGAGCATTAACTCGTTAATCCGTTAATCGTTAATTAACGAAGTTAACAAAATACTTAACGGATTAACTTTTAAGTTAACTCAAAAAAATGTTAACGCTTTTGTTAACTTCCGTTAACTTTAGTCCGTTACATTGGTTGTTTGATGACAAAATAGCGAAAAAAAGGTCTTCAAACATTTTGGATGGTTAACTTTTAACGGTTAACTTTAACTTTCGTTAAATTTTCGGTTAACTGTAAATTCCGTTAAATTTTCGGAATTTTAACGCTTTAACGAAGTTAACTTTTTTATTAACGAATTAACGATTAACGAACTTAACTTTTCGATTAACTGTGTCCACCTATGCTATATACATATCTACATAAACATTAAATAAGAATTCATTCATAAAATTATGAACGAAAAAACCTTCTAAAATGGGTCAAAAACTGCACTCCCACATTTTCCATAGGTACATTAAATAATCGAAAACAAACCACCAATTTTGCAAACTGTTAGCCAATATAATTTCCTCCCAGTTTAACCGGAAGTATTTGACCGACACGCTATCTGCCACTCTCTTTGCAATTAAGGCAATTAATACATCAGTGCAATATGTTGAAAGTGTTAACAACAATACTGCGTACAGCATCTTCCCAACATTGTTCAATAAACATTCAAAGGCCTATTAAAATTAATCAATAGTACACCTTAACATGGAAACCGATCTATAATAGATAAGTATATACATTTTATAGAAAACACAGCGGAAGCCTATTAGATATATTATTCAAGAATATTACATGTTTTACGTAGATACTTATTAATTAATCTACATAGATCTAATCATATATGCACATATATGATTAAATAAAGATGAACTACTTGTTACATATTTGATGGCATATTTGTGTCTTCGTTATACGCGATTGGGTAACTTCATGTAATAAAAGTAAAAGGTTTCACTAGTTTTTTATTTTTATTTTTATAAGATGCAGCTAACATTCATGAGCTAATAAAATAAAATTTGCATTCAAATTTTAAATCATTGTAGGTATGATTATTTTTACTTGCAATTAAAAATTGAAACAAGCTTGCGCAATTACTGTTACGTACCATCAGCCCCCCTACATAAATTATTGAAAATTTTGAAAAACGTGCAAGGACAAAAGTTTTCCCTTACATCGTATGAAAGATTTTGTGTTGAAAAAAATTTTCTTGAAAACCAATGGTTCAGTTATAAGAAATTGATCGCGCTATAATTTTTCAACCCTGATAATTTTGGCTTAATATACACCTAACTCTTAATGTACATGATTTTTTCTAGATTTTTCTGAGCGAAAATTTTGGTGATAAGGGTGGGACAGTAATTTCAATGCATTTTTCCCGAAAAATGTTTTAAAAAATTTGAATTTGAATTTGATTTTTTCCATTTCCAAATTAAACCCATTTTCTTGCTAACCACTATGCTAAATTTAAAAATTTTACGTCAAATACAGTAGAAACTGATTATAACGACAACGGTTAATACGACGTATCGGTTTTAACGACTCTAAATAAAAGTCAAACTGAATCCCATATAATTACATTTTTACCGGTTATTACGACTACACGTTTTTAATGACTAATATGACCGGGTCCTTCGATGACGTTATAATGGGATTCTACTGTAGTTTCAGAGAAAATCGCCTGTGATAAATAGACGGACGGACGGACACTGAATTGGTTCCATAATTATTCCGTTTTTGGCTCAGAACATCAAAAACCATGTTAATCAAATCTAAGAAAATAATTTTAAAGATGAAAATCCACGCTTTTGAGTAACAGTTTTTATAATCTAAATTTATATTTGTTGAAATGTATAGGAATTTCAGTATTAAAAATATTACATAGATATGTTATACATATAAAATATTTGTAATCAAGGGTTTATTATTTTATATATTATATATTATTATATACAAAATAACGAAGTTTGTTTTTTATGTTTGTAATAATTCTCATTTGTGAAAGGTATAAAAAGCTATTTGTTTTAATGCATTGATAATAAACTGACGTTGAATAATTGTGTGAACAAAATGTTTTAGTTCGTATCTAACAAAAGAAATGTGTTCTTTTGATTGTCATTTTAAAAATTATTGTGCTTGTTACAAGAAACATCAAATGGTGAATAAATATTCGCTACATTTTTTTCCTTTGATATATAATGCCTTGTTTACATGGAACGAGTACTCGGCCGAGCCAGTAAGCTTGGCCGAGTACTCGTCCCATGTAAACACAAAGTACAATACTCGGCCGAGTGAAATGAACGAGCGAATTAATAGAAACTGGTGTTCGGCCGAGAAGCATGGCGAGTAATCGTCCAATGTAAACAAGGCATAAGTATTAAGACCCCCCCCCCCCCCCCCATTTTATAATGAAATGAAAAATAATAATAATTAGCTAAGAATTTATTTTTCATCATTTTTGAGGCTACGGAATTTCGTACAAGAATAGTAACCCTAAAATATATTATTTCGATATTATTAAAGAAGGTACCTACATATAAAATTTAACTTTTGCTTTATAACACTGCGCTGGCATTTAGACATACTCGTACTTTCTCAAACACAGTTTTTTTGGTTTATTTTCTTCTGTCGATAAAAAAGTAAATTAAGTTCATCAGTTCTTGTGGTGATAATCTATCTCTTTTTACAGTGCACGTTATGCAATTTATTTTAATTTACTTTTCAAACAAGAATCGAAAAAGGTTAAGGTCGAAATTGTATCTAGAACATCATCAATTAATACAAATCATGTTAGTTCATTAATGATTTTTGTACATATATAATTTTATTTGACATAAATTCATAATTGCAATCGTGGTACAGTGGAAATAAGAAAAATTATATAGCATATTATGTTTCATTAAAAATAATTGTTAATAAATTAATAAGTGTTGTTTTTGCCGACAAAGTACTTCGGATTTATAAATTACGTACAATAGAAACCGATTATAACGACATCGAAGGGACCGGTCATATTGGTCGTAAAAAGCGGATAGTCATAATAACCGATAAAAATGCAATTATAAGGAATTCAGTTGGGCTTTTATTTTGAGTCGTTAAAACCGATACATCGTATTAACCGATGTCGTTGTAACCGATTTCTACTGTAATACATTTTCAGATTCATTACATCAATTGTTTTTCAGTTACAGCCCTTTAAGTATAGTACATTAAAAATGCCTTCCAAAAAATTTTATTTGTTACCCAAAAACATGGTACATAGGTTTCTGTTGAGTCATTAAAAACAACAAAATAATTATTTTGACATAATTTTTTTATAGGACAATGAATTACACAAATTGTCAATATTTTGCAATTAAAAACACATATTTTTTTGATATATTAGTTCATTGCGAAACATCCTGTATACTTTCCTGTATATATCATGGAAAGATATCTCCATTTGACAGATATGTTCTACAAGTATTATATAACTCTTCCTGCCCCTTAGGGCAAACATTGTTTGCAATTACAATTTACAATGAATTTCATGTATTCTGATCAATTTTATATATTAATTAAATTTTAAGTATTGGGTATTTTTATTTTATAATTTTTACCTGTCGATAAAACTAGGAATCGTTATATAAATTTTATTCCGCCTCTGTTAGTGATATAAGAAAGTTTATTAAGTTTGAACAAGATCAAAATTAACCTGTAGTCCTTGAGTATTGCTTCTTCTTTTTCATTTTATATATGTATGTCATCGATATACACTTTAAAAAAATATAAAAATTAAATTGCACCGAAAAATGTGAAGAATATATTCATATTAATATCGATTAATATTAATCACTTTCTTCTTTCTGCAAAATAAAAATTATTTTTTAGATTTATTGCTTTCAAATATGTCCCAACAATTTGTACATTTCTCAAAATTAAGGCGGAGTTAAATGTCTTCAAAATTTTATCTGTAATTAATTTTTGTTTTAATTTTAATTTATATTGAACACTGATTAATGATCATTATAGCATTTTAACAGGTGTAGTTTTGAAACAATATATTTTTACAGTGTAAATAATTCTAAATATTTAATGTAACACCTGTGTCCGCGGCTTCGCTCGCGTGTACTACGGAATTATTTTTTATTATATTATATTATTCAATATTTAACTCCATTTACTATTATCGTCATTCGTCACTGCTTATTTCTTATGTCACCTAACGTAACAAATTATATACTAAAACCTGGGCAAAGAACATAATAATATGTAACTATAAATTTAAAAAAAACACGTAAATCGGATAAGTGGTTCTCGAGTGATAAGCGCACTAACGATAATGCAATAATGTTTGTTATATTTGCAATAATTTAGATTTCGATTAATGTGACTCATCTTTTAATTTAATTTATATATTCTCGAACTGGTTTTTATTAACATATTCCACAATTTATATGATTATTGAATATTAATCTAGATAGTTTTTTTATATTATATACAAATATTTACTATGCCTGACTTGCATAGAATAATATGTACATATATGGTACATCTAATATTAAATTTGGGACGTGAGATTTAATATTTCTACCTCGAAATCTACGATAAAAATTCGTAAGTAAATGTACTAATTATATTTTACTTATTTTATTTTATCCTAATAAATATTTTGGAGTAATAAATTAATAAAATAATCGATGTTATGTGTATTGAAAATATGTGCAAAAAAAGGGAAAGAAAGTGAAAATAAGCGAAGAATTGAAGTAAGTAATGCACAGTATAAAGAAGCATCTAGAGGTTATGACCTGGTTTAATGCTATTATAGAGAAAAAGATGTCTCCTAAGACGCTAAAGTGAATGTATGTATAGGGGGAGACAACAGTTGGAAAAAATTCGAAAAAAGAAAAGAAAGTGGGGGTCCATTGGCCAGTATAAAGTGAAGCAAATGCAAGCAATGAGTATCACAATCTTGTGGATCTTACCCAGAGTAACTTCTAAGAGTTGTTACTCAAGTTAAAAACATGAATACTATCGTGGTAAGTACTAGTGATTTTTTGTGTTTTCATTTTTTTTTTCGTCGAGTGCTTTTTTATTTTATCAAAAAGTGTTGTGCTTCGAAAAAATGGATTACCCTGGATTTTTTTTATAATTTGAATATAAAAAAAGTTGTGTTAATATTTTTTTTTTTTTGTGAAAATTGTGGTTTATTTTTTTATTCTGAATTTCACACTTCATCTGTCTTCTATGTCTTTAAAAATACGGAAGCTTTGTATGAAAATACTTTGGAACAATGCTTCCTTCTTTATTTGACATTTAGTAGTTCATTGGTAGTATCATTTTCATTTACTCTTTCTGTATATATTATCTAATGTTCAAATTAATTTACTATTAAATGATCAAGTTTAAGGAAGGAAGGAATTTAAATTACAAATCAAAAGCACTCAATCGAAAAATGAAAAAAAATATGTATGACATCTGTTAATTAAAGATTTATTGTTTTCAGCTCTTCGCTGCCTTGGTGGCATTAGTTCAAGGGCGTCCTGAAGCAGGATACAGTTACCAACCTCCAGCACCACGTCCGATACCTTCAGGAAGTTACGGTGCTCCAGGAGGCGGTGGTCATGGTGGTAGCATTGGAGGAGGACATGGCGGTATTGGCGGTGGAATCGGTGGAGGACATGGTGGTTCAATCGGCGGAGGCCATGGTGGTTCAATCGGCGGCGGACTTATAAGCGGAGGAGGTGGTTTCGGAGGTAGCGGAATCGGCGGAGGTTTCGGAGGCGGTTCCATCGGCGGAGGTTTCGGAGGTGGCTCTATCGGAGGTGGTTTCGGAGGTGGCTCCATTGGAGGAGGTTTCGGAGGTGGTTCTATCGGAGGTGGTGGATTCGGTGGTGCTCAAACCGCCATTGTCCAGAAACACATCTACGTACATGTTCCACCACCAGAACCTGAAGAATTCAGACCACAAAGACCAATCCACGTAGCTCCACCACAGAAACATTACAAAATCATCTTCATTAAGGCACCAACCCCACCAACCCCAACCGCACCAGTCATCCCTCTCCAACATCAAAACGAAGAAAAGACTCTCGTATACGTACTTGTCAAGAAACCAGAAGAAGCCCCAGAAATCGAAATCCCAACCGCTGCACCAACCCAACCTTCAAAACCAGAAGTATACTTCATCAGATACAAGACCCAGAAACAATCTATCGGAGGCGGTGGAATCGGAGGTGGCGGAATTGGAGGCGGAATCGGAGGCGGAATCGGGGGTGGTATTGGAGGCGGAATCGGAGGCGGTATCGGTGGAGGACATGGAGGTTCAATCGGCGGAGGAATTGGTGGAGGACATGGTGGAATCTCAGGTGGATCAATTGGCGGCGGAATCAGTGGAGGACATGGATCAATTGGCGGCAGCAGTATCGGTGGTACTGGCATTGGTGGTTCTGGCCCATCTGGACCATCCTCAAGTTACGGACCCCCAGGACAAAGTGGACCATATTAAACATCATTCACAAAAATATCATCACAGAAACTTTAATATACGGGTTAAACGCGATAGAAAAAAAGAGAGAGAACGAGAGAGAGTCACAAATCACATACGGTTGGACAATGGCAGACGACGATACTGGACATTGTCCAACGGTAAAATGCGCGCCAATGAAGCGCGTTAGGGATCTAATTATTCATTAATTATTGCGAATCTTGTTGTATATATATTTCTTCCCTTTTCCCTTGTGTGCATTCATTTTAGCGTATAGGTATAATTTTATTTTATAATTATTATATATTATTTTTATATTATATTGTATGATAGAGCACATTTTTGCAAGAAAACGGTGACAATAAATGTATTTTTTCAAATATGGTTTGTTTTCTATTTTTAAAACTGATTTACTTCCCATGTTAATGCCTTTCTCCACAGCTTCCTTTCTTATTTTGTCTTATTGTTGTAACTAGCGCTCGTGTGTCTCACAATTATTGCACATTTATAATACACATATAAATAATTGTTACATACAAATACAGTACATTACTGTCTCATGTCAATAAACAAATTAACCTATACTTACTTATTATTAATTATGCATGTTTATGCATGTTTGTAAAAACATGTCCATTGAAAGTTATGATTTAGAGATCTTCTCTAAATAATGATTCAAAATGTCATTGTAATGTCAATTGTAAATAATTTTACTTAATTTAAATATGATGACATTACAAATATGACCTATAGTCAAGAACAAATCACGTTAATTTTATTAAAATATAATTAAGAGTGCTAAAAATCCTTGTTTCTTAAATTTCAACAATATTTTACATATGTATATAAATAAAGATATCAATTTTTAAATTTGCTCCAAAAAAAAACTTATTGGTCCTTAAAAAAATTTTTAAGATAAAAATAATTAATGATTTAAAATTTGTAGAGGTAAAAAACGAAAAGGACTATACCCACATAACGATTTAAAATACAATTGTAGTGTTAGACAATTTAACTTCGTAATAAATAATAGTAATTAATAGGTAGGTATAAACAAATTTTTGGTTGCAAATACAAAGAGGCACCTGTTTAGAAAACGGAAGTCCGGATTATAATGCCCAATTATTTGATAAAATCTAACCATATACTGCATGACCGCTTTAATTCATCTATCATAATATTGACTATTGTTATTTTTTTGTTGCGATTAAACCCATTTTTTCTGTTGAAATATAACCATGTAAAATTTTTATGTGTATTATGTAAAAATATAATTATTTTTTTACGACAATACTTCCTTAGAAAATATTACATGATATTTATTTTCAAATATAAATTTGAAACAGTTTAATTTTCTTTGAAATTTAAGCGTAAAGTAATTATGTATATACACATATTACGGCTTTGTACATAGATGTGTATTATAATATACATATTATAGTAAATATGAAGAAACATCAAATCATGTAACATTATAAGATTGTACTTCCGGTAATCTTCAAACGCGTAACTGGTGAGTTAGCTTCTTAATGAGATATTCAAAGAATGAAATCTGATGAAGAATTCTCATTGTAATTATGTATGCTGAAATGGACAATGGTTAAACTATATTACTGTATCACTTTCGTTGGAAAAATAGAATCATTTACTTTTCATATACACGAAGAAATATTGAGTCGATTTCTTAATAGAAATTACAGTTGCCGATTACAAATTTCAATTTTGTATCGAAAAATACTATTGCTTTAACATGTACTATCGATTAAGTAACTTCTACAATTTCTATTGTAATTTTTATAATACGTTATTTTTATATTATATTCGTAAATATCATTTACAAGTATTTATTTAACTAATTATTCTTAAGTTGAATTATTTGTTGAGTTGAGTGCTACACAAATTATTTCATTTCAATTAAAAGACAATACAATAAGTACTGTGATTGTGTAAAATTAATTATATTAATAGTATATCTTTTATTCGTATAATAAATTAAACTATACCAATAATATAGATTTCGATCCTGCACGCAAAAATTACTAATTCGTATTATAACTTTAGTAACACGTGGCCTCGCAAAAATGTACAATATTTTGGACCGTTTCAAGATTACTACGTTTAGGCTTGTATTTAAGGGCACACTATTTAAAAATCGTTTTCACCTATAACAAATATACTGCACGAAAAATTAATGACACAACATTAAACAAATATATTGAACTTAAAACAAATTATATCACTTTAATTAAATAGTTTCCAATTAAAATAAATACTTTGCACTACAAAAAATAATACCTAGTGACGTAAATTTGGATCTGTCGGATTTAAAATTAATTACATATTTTTTATGTATTTATTGTGATTTTACTATATTTTAACCTAACGTAAAAATTAACCAACCTCCTTATGCATTAAAAAAAGTATTAAAATTTATGTTCACGTGTATAAAATGGATACCATAAAATTTTAAGTGCAAAGTATTAAAATTTATGTTCGATGTATAAAGTGAATACTATCTAATATATAGTGCACTTAAACATAGGTGGGCACAGTTAATCGAAAAGTTAACTTCGTTAATCGTTAATTCGTTAATAAAAAAGTTAACTTCGTTAATCGTTAAAGCGTTAAAATTCCGAAAATTTAACGAAAGTTAAAGTTAACCGAAAATTTAACGAAAGTTAAAGTTAACCGAAAATTTAACGAAAGTTAAAGTTAATCGTTAAAAGTTAACCATCCAAAATGTTTGAAGACTAAAGTTAACGGAAGTTAACAAGAGCGTTAAAAAAATTTTGAGTTAACTTAAAAGTTAATCCGTTAAGCATTTTGTTAACTTCGTTAACTAACGATTAACGGATTAACGAGTTAATGCCCACCTATACACTTAAATATAACCCCTACGTCAAATAGTATTTTTTTTAAAATGACACCAACAGAATTTATCTAAAAAAATGTTCTTTAATAATACTCTGACAATTTTTTTTATTTACGGAAAAAATGAAAATTTTGATATGTAAAGACTGAAATATTCAAAATGCTTCCATTTTGCTCCTTTGTAGGACAGTCTGCATTCAACCACTAGTCTTGGATCCCATTTAATCAGAATACAATGCAATACAAATGCATGATTTGCTTTCGCTAACTTCGGATAAAACAAGTATAATAAAGCACATTTCCAAAGAAAGACTGCATATGCGTATTACACGTATATTATTAAATATCTGTCTCTTTCTCGCACATACCACCGAGTGGGTTGATTTGATGTGTTATACTGTAATGAGATTTTTTAATATGTAAATCGCAATGTTGGAGAAGTGTATGAGAGAAGTACTTTCTTTATTTCACGATATGCCATACTAATTATATTTATGCCTCAGTATAATGTGGGAAAGCAGGATTCTCTGTTTAGCTGATATTTATCTGTATGCAGATACTGTTGTTTCGCATAACGCTTAAAATTAACAGCACTAAACACTAGAAAATATACAATAAAGGACCCCGCACAAAACCAATAGATTTTGATTGAAATTTTTTGTAGCATGGAGAATTTCCGCCCCATTTTATACTTGTTTTTATTTTAATCTCTTAAGGATCAATTTTTAGAAAACAATGCAAAGATTAAAAAGTGTTTAATACACCAAAAAAACAAAACAGAAACATCGTGTCTTTAAAATACTTCTCATTTAAAAATGTTGCTTTTTTGTCATAAAAACACCGTGTTTCTGTTTTGTTTTCTCGGTGTAAACAGTACCGGCTTTGGGGGGGGGACGAACCAGGGCGAGCAGGGGCGGCGCGCGGAAGAGGTAACAAAAGGTCATAAGTTTTTTTGTTGGAGAGGAGGGTAATGAAAAATTCGCCCGGGGCGCCGGGATTACAAAGGCCGGCTCTGGGTGTAAACACCGCATTAGAATTACAGTCGAAATGGGTTATAACGACATCGAGGAGACCAGTCAAATTAGGTCGTAAAAACCGATGAAAAAGCAATATATGGGATTCAGTCGAACTTTTATTTTGAGTCGTTAAAACCGATATGTTGTATTAAACGATGTCGTTCTAATCGGTTTCGACTGTAGTTTTAAAACTTTTCATGACATTTTTTTACTTCCATGTTCTAAAGAAGAGGTTCCCAACCTTTTTCCTACATACACCCATTTTAAAAGATTTATTTTCTTTATAAACCCTCTTTTATTTTTAGATTCTAGAAAACATAAATATGCAATAATCTTGTCGAAAAAGTACAAGTAGAAGGCAAAAAAGGACATTGCTATAGATCCTTTTTAAACTTCTATAGACCCCCAAGGGGTCCGCCTGGACCCCGTTGAGAATCCTTATTCTATAGATATAGAAGTATTGTAATACCGTCGAAATTTTGTGACCGAGATAAAAACAGATTCTGATTGTACTACCTTCAAAACATAAAGAAAAGTTGTTTTCTGCATGCGGTTGTGCGTGTGTCTGTGTGTCTGTTTGGATGTAGAATTTTCTTTCGTTCATGATAACTATTTTTAAAATGTGAGTAGGTACTCCAGACGTTTTGGTTTTGGTGCTAATCGGACTGTGGGTTTTGGAAATATTTTAAATTTTAACTATTATCGTCTAACAAGGGAAATTTGCGAGGTGTATCCAGCCAATTTTGAACTCATAGTTCAATCGAACCTAAATGACACTGATTTTTAATTATAAATGCCAAATGAGCCAATAAAAAGGGTGTAAAAAACACCCTCAATTTTTTTTAAATAATAATTTATTACGTTTCTAATTCATCAAGTCAACTATATTTAAATTACTATACAATTTTGTTTTATGTTATTGAGGATATTACAAAACTAATATTACAAATATTTTAAAAATAAGAATATTATGGAACATGGAAGTCATGTATAGTTCCTCATACCGTTAATTTTTTTTAGGAGGTAAAAATAAAAATAA
Source organism: Sialis lutaria (assembly GCA_949319165.1). Lineage (NCBI taxonomy): Eukaryota > Metazoa > Arthropoda > Insecta > Megaloptera > Sialidae > Sialis > Sialis lutaria. The sequence continues at coordinate 9,694,226 of OX439245.1, read as the reverse complement.
ACAAAACATTTTGAGAAGTTACAAAATATTCGACCAAAGGGCAAAAATCATTGTTTTTGTGCGGGGTCCTTTTATGTTTTAATACTAAAAAAATACATTACAAATCTATTATACATATTATATGAAATCGATACTTCAACAAAATAATACATTTTAAGGGTTTCTGAATTAAATATCTATCTGTCTGTGAAACTATGAATGCTCATTAGTCAAAATTGTGAAATTTAATTTTTTAAACGCTGCAAATAGAAATGATTTTTTTTAAATAAAAATTGTAGAAAATGTTAATATTTAAAATTTATGTTCTCTATAAAAATAATAAATAAAAAAACAAGTAATGTGATGGCCACTGCAGTTTATTATAAATATCATTTTGACCTCGTAAACCCCCATGAACTAAATTTTCGATCTTAGTTCAAATCATTGACGTCTTATTCACTTTTCAAAATCGATATAATTACCATGTCAAATAAACCATTCACAAACCTATTATCATAATTGTTTATATTGAAGAAACGTTGCAATTTCACTGCAGCTAATAGGAAACAAATAATATTATAAATATGTAAGTAACCTTCACGAGTGAAAGTTTTAGAACTGTTCATCCCACGATGTCCAGTTCAAAAGTTACATTGTACGAATAACCTGAAAATAATTAATGATTCAATTTTATTCCGAAGATACCAATCTAAAAAATAAAATAACGTATTGACTACTATGTTCATAATTAATTTGATTAATAAATAAGCAGTGGCGTAGCAAGAATTTTATTCCGAAGATACCAATTTTTAGAATAAAATAACTCAGGAAAAAATTGAAGATCTGCAGAGATCTACTCAGATATCGACAGATCTGCATTTTGAGATAACATTATATTGTTCACTTTTGATCTGTGGAGACTTGCAAAGATCTACAACGATCTACAAAAATCTAAAATGATCTACAACGAGCTGTAAAGATTTTTGAAATTTTAATCTCTAATACGATCTTTAGAGATCTTTGTAGATCATTTTAGATCTACAAGTAGATCTTTGCAAGTCTCTACAGATCAAAAACCAGTGAAAAATATAATGTTGTCCCAAAATGCATATCTGACGAGATCTCAGTAGATTTCTGCTGATCTACAATTTTTTCCCGGAACTTATATGCTAGCTCAAAAACGAAACTAATTTAGTTTAAACGGTGCTAGAGTTATTAGCTTGCTATCCTAGCTTTGAAAAACTAACCTCGTGTAGATCGAGCATTACTGGTTATTTATTCATAATTAATTTGATTAATAAATAAGCAGTGGCGTAGCAAGTTTTTTTACGTATGTTTCAGTATTGTACAAAATAAATAGATCTTCATGTTTTCTCTCTATCAAACCAATATATCGACATTATAATACGTTTGTATGCAGATGCTGTAGTCTGTAATAGGTACAATAACAGCAATTGCCATTTCACTTAATGTTAATGCATGCGAAATATCGCCGAGTAACTTTTACTTTAAAGAAACACGGCTAAAGAATTGAACTCTGACACCGCAAGCAGTGGGGATATGTTCCATTTATAACGCTATACCAACGAATGGTAGATTTCATTGCAGCAATTTTGTTAATGAATCTTTTTTCTACGTCTTAACTCTTATTTTTTTACCAGCGTGAAATAATACTTGTTAATTTATTTATTGTTAAACATAGTTAAAGTTATGTGAAATATGAATAAATTAACTATGACAATTAATTAATTGTGTTTTATAATAATTTTCAAGTGTTTTATTATTATACTTTAAATAATAACCTATAGTATGTTTCATTTAAGTTTGCAGTGGTTACTAGGGGATTTGACGGTATGAATCGTGTATCGTACGGTCAAATCACCCGGTAACCACTGCAAACTTATATGAAACAAACTATAGTCAAGTGTATTTTAGAGAATGAATTATATAAATAATAATACAAGATAAACTCCCTACTTTTGTCAGTTTCAACGTGTTCGATTCTTTGTTTAATGGCGAACAAATATCTCACGATCTTTGAAGTTAGAAAAAAATACTTTCAAGTTATAAAATGTCAAATATTTGAAATTGTATGTCAAGCATAACTGCATTGATTTTTTTTTTAACAAAACTATGAGTAAAATTTTATATTTATAAATTTCTAATTAGGGCCCCTATAACCAATAGCTATTCCGGCGCTGTAATATCGTTAACGTTACACATAGCTGTTACGTATTATGTAATTTGTTTAATGTATAATTTCCTTATAATTAATTGATACATTATAGACCATTATCAACAAATTATAGACTACTAGAGGAAGTAGCTCAATATCCTATATCGAGATTAGATACTTTCAATATTCTGAATCGATGTTTTTTTTGTTTTGTAACATTTATTACTTTTTCGATATGACCGTGTGAAACTGTCCTAAACGCTCGCTCCATATTTGTAACCGTTGTTGATTTCGCGAAGCAAGTTGTCAATAACAAATACGGACGGGTCAGTTTAAAATATGACTCAGAAATGGCCAAACTAGGTCGATGACATACATATGTATATACATGCATTCGATACTTTACGTCCTAAAATATTTGTAAGATGCGATCATCGTCGGATTTTGCTATAAGAGAAATTAATCTAATTATTGTATCAAGTACAGTCTAAACTACCCTCGAGGGCCAGAATGGGGCCTTCGATATGACCTAAACAAAATATAATTTATGTATTTGCAGGAGGCTGGAGTGTTCTTCGAGAATGGTCAGTACAGTCGTGGGATTTCCGGAGAACTCTGGAGCGAATTTTGGCTCAACATGGAGCGGCTCCATTCTTTCGGATTAGTGTAGAACCCCACCCGAGACATCCGGGGAAAAGTAACATCGTAACGATCCGTCCAGCAGGTCTGGGCCTTCCAGATAGAAGTTTTTACTATTTGGATTCAGAAAATAATGTAAGCATTTAAAAATATTAAAGGTTCAAAATATTTTAAGGGTACACGGGAAAAAGAGGCTAAGTAAATTTTTAGTCAAATTAAGATAACATCACCATTTAGTGGCAAATCTAGGTACTTTTCGAGCCACATATATATTAATGGGAAAAACATGCTTAATTTCGTAAAATAAAATTTGAAAGAGATAATTTTTAGTATAAAAGTATCCAAGATACCAATCTTAAAACAGCGATAACTAAAAACTAGATTTTTTGACTTAGCCTCTTTTTCCCGTATACCTTCATTTTCTAAAAAGAGGGCAAAATTAAAGATCCATTATTCAATTTTAAAAAGTATTTTTTATTTATATATACGGCTAGTGATGTAAAATTTCATGAAAATATATATATTTTTTAAAACATCATCAAAAGTTTCTAGTCAATGAAAAATTCAGATTGTAAAACCTCTGAGTTAAATCAGGGGTTTCCAAACTTTTTCCTACATACATAGACTACTTTTAAAAGAATGATTTTCTTTATAGACCCCCTTACATTTTTAGATTCTAAATTTTAAAAAAACATAAAAATAAGTTAGACATTGCAATTCAAAATTTTAAAACATAAAAATATACCCCTAAAATACTATAGACCTTTTTTAAACTTCCATAGACTCCAAGGGGTCTACCTGGACCCCGTTTTGAATCCCTGAGTTCAGTGCCGTAACTAAAAGCTCGGGGGCCCTGGGACAGAATGTGTTTTAGGGGTCCCCCACTGAAAACTGAAGACCTTTTTTTTCGCTGACACCTACCTATTTTTACATCTTATTAATTTTAACCTTTTTACACTGCTGTGGGGGGGGGGGGGTGCCCCGGTGGTAGTTACGGCGCTGCCTGAGTTAAAATATAATGTAATACACAATTTATTTATTTTTTTTACAATTTTATGAACTTGATTTAATTGTTCGTTTCAATCAAAAATTGTAAACAATTTTTCACCCATTTCTCTATGTCCGATTACCTTGTGTATTCTCGTTGATAAAAATATAAGAATCAAGCAGTTCTAAAACTACTTTAAAAATATATTGTTACTTTTTAAAACTTGTGTATTATTTTACATTACTTTAAGTGGTATCAATAAAAAAAACTATGAACAAAACTTTTCAAAAATTTTATTCAGTGAAATTGAACTTAAATTTATAATTATAGTATAAATTATAAAAAAATTACAGATTGTGTCAGCGTATAAAAGACTTATTCGAGATATAGTGAGTATTTTTGAAGCAACAGGAAGTGATGCTACAAAATTCAGCAACGACATGTTTCATTTTGAAAAAAGGCTAGCTGAAATAACTCCTGATACTTCATCTCTAGAAGATCCAATAGCAACCAACAATATCATCAGTGTTTCTGAACTAAAAATAACAGCCTCTATTGTAAGTGATTGTTACAATCGTTTAAATAGTTAGTATTTATTTTTACGTAATACTAATTGTTATTTCAGCTGCCTTTACGTGAGATTTTGGTTGCGATGTTTCCCCAAGGAAAAATAACCGATGACACGGAGGTCCTTGTCGTGTCTTTAGACTATTTAACAGCTGTATCTGTCCTTATTTCTAACACGGAACGTAGCGCGTTGAATAATTATTACATGTGGACACTCGTCAGGGAATATTTGCCATACCTTTCATCGGAAGTCAGAGATGAACTCCATGTTTACATCTCAGAACTTACAGGTATATACTATATATATTCATACCGGAAGTAAATGCTATGCGAACTACCGAAACGGTGAAATTTTAATTCTGTGCAGTCGTGTTTTTGAAATCAGAAACGGATGTTTACCTACTCTCGTTAATTTTTTAGTTTGTCTAATTGTTTTTTTGGAACGGTTCGTAAAAGCTGTAGAGAATTTTTAATGTTCTGATATACGTTTGTATTTTCAAAGATACTTTGTAATATAAGTGTATAAATGTTAATTATTATTTTGATTTGTGGCATTAGGTGTCAAACAGCCATTAGAAAGATGGGAAGAATGTGCAATAACAACAAGACGGTTCATGGGATTAGCAGTCGAAACTCTATTGGAACATGAACAAAGAATAACAGATAGAGAAAGAGAGACTGTTTATAATACTTTTACGGACATTAGAATAGCTACAAAATCACGTATTTCAGAAAGAAATTACCCATCTAATTTAGAAAAACATTTAATGCATAAGGTAAGAATTTAACATGTCATATTTTAACTTTATGGAGGTTGACACAATAAGATGCGGGGCTGGTTTTGCGGGGAACGGTGTGGGTAAGTGACTCTGAAATTTTGCAAAGATTTTTAAATATCAATGAATTTACATGACATATTTTAATTTTATGGAGGGGCTGGCTTTGCGGGGAACAGTGCAGATAAGCTCCTGTGGATAAGTATAGAGTGAAGGCAATAGAAGCGTCTCTCACTATTTTTTTCACACGCATAATTTTTTTAATTAAAAATCGCGGTTCCTAATCATTCTGAAAATTTACAGATATCTTTATAAATGAATAAAGAATGTATTTTTACATTTTTACATCTCGAAATTGTGCAGTTTATTTGTTTATTTAATATCTCTTAAACTATTCTGAAATTTCACAAGGATTTTTGTATGATTTTCAAAGTTTCATCGAAATCTCTGTTATTTTTCCTATAGTGTCAACCTTCTTAAATTCTTTTTAAAGCGTACTTTTTTTTAAATAGATCAAAACAATTATTTATTGTTTTAGTTATCAACATTATCATTACAAGTAGGTCTACCCCAACAGACAACTACAGATGGTTTTCTTTCGGAATATTATGAAAAACTGTATATACAAAAATCGAATTTATTCCAAAATGTATGGAATGGGTTTGATTTTCTTCGAGCTGAACAACAACGTAGATACATAGATCCTCAAATGGAAGATATGTATGTAATAATAAATACAAGTTAAATAATGAAAAATTGAGCGTATCTGATTTGTTTGATTTTTTTAGGATCATTCCGTTCATTACAAAACAAGAAGCTAGTGTTGCTTATTCGCCGTATGGTAATACTGTGATAGTGCCCCAAATGTTTCTAAGGGAACCATTCTTTAATATCAAATATCCTAAGTATGTACCACCCATAGGTGGGCACAGTTAATCGAAAAGTTAACTTCGTTAATCGTTAAAGCGTTAAAATTCCGAAAATTTTACGGAAGTTAAAGTTAACTGAAATTGTAAAATTTTAACGAAAGTTAACCGTTAAAAGTTAAATATCCAAAATGTTTGAAGACCTTTTTTTGCTATTTCGACAACTTTCTTATGTACTTGTCATCAAACAACCAATGAAACGGACTAAAGTTAACGGAAGTTAACAAAAGCGTTAACATTTTTTTTAGTTAACTTAAAAGTTAATCCGTTAATCATTTTGTTAACTTCGTTAATTAACGATTAACGTATTAACGAGTTAATGCCACCTACATATGTATTAGCAAATATTAACATTTTTATGCAGCTTCACAATTATATTTAAAATTATTTACATAAAAGCAGAATTTTCACATCTTTGTCAATGTCTAGAACTTTTTCACTTGATAACATTACACTTTCCATGTTTTTTATTTATTTTTTTTAAACATTGTTATGCGTAATTTTACAACTACAGCTGTAACACTGTTTTTTTTTCAAGTCACTGAACGGGCGAAAAAAATTGTCAAGGTTTAAGAATTTTTTTCACAGGTATAACTAATTATTTTAGGATCGGGTAGAAGACATTTTACAACGTGTATATTCAACTTATTCAATACCAATTTTTATTAAAAAATATTAAAAATTCTAAAAGTTATGAGCCTCGATGTGACGACCAAAAAAATTTCTTTCTCCATGGTTCTATCGAATTATTGGAAAAAAATAATTTTTTTTAATTGTGCGTGATTAATTTTTTTACCAAATTTTCGTTTTAATTCAAGCGGTCTTAAAAAATTTAAATTCAAAATTTCAAAAATCGACTTCGTATTGACTTAGCCACTGCGATTACGAAAATTTAGAACAAAACAAAATTTTAATCAGTACATTTTTCTGTGAGGGATTCCTATGGAACCAGGTCAAAAAAAAAGTTCCGAAATAAACGCATTTAAGTTTTCTGAGAGTCATAACCAGCCACGCTATCTGCTCTCACTAAATTGACTGTAACTCAAGCAATTTTCGTAATTTTTACTTAATGTTTTTTTTACATATTCTCTAATATGTATATTTTTTAAATACATAAAAAATCGATTATTTTTCGTCAAAATGGCTTCCTTCTTACATAAATTAAAAATTTGACTACTTTTATGTCACATCATACTTCAGAGATAATTAGTATATTTTATTTATAACCATGTATAACTAATAACTATTTAATGGTATAATTTAAAAAAAGACATCGCACCCCCGCAAAAAAGTATCACAACTCAAAAAATGTAGTTTTGAGGAAATAGGAATAAATTAAATTATAACAATTTAGGTAAATCAAAATTGTAATGGTAGTATTGGAAATGGACTGATACACAGTATTTAATTTAAATATTTCAGTACTTATTCATGTGATGTTTGAAAAATAGTAACTATTAAAACACTTACAAGGGAACCTTTTCAAGTCGAAAATTCGTATCGACTTTAAACTTTGTATATAGTTAGAGGAGGTCAAGATAAGTAAGAAAAAAATTATCTTAACTGCGGTAAAACGGGTTAAGAGGGTGAAACACCCCTATGAAAATGTGCAAAATAATCATATTTTTTTAAATAACTCTGAAACTAATGAAAATTTTGTATTGTAGATTTTTTTAAATTGTGATTAAGTATTTAAAAAATAAAATAAAAAATGTAACATTTTTTTAGAATATGCTAATTTTGATCGTAGGTACATGAATAGGGCTTGCAAAAAACCGACTAAATTTCAAAAACCGGTTTTCGGTTTTTTCGTAAAATGAAAACCGGTATACCGGTTTTTTTCGGTTTTTTCGTTTTTTTTGTTTTTTTTTAATTTATTAAAATAAAACAATAAATTGATATTTAAAAATAAAAACGATTTATTGGTCTATATTTTTTCAAGTTCAAATTGAGACTACTCTATTGCAAATTGGGAATAATCAGTTTCAAATTAGGAATTATCATTTTTAAATTGGTTAAGTTTAAAAGCTAGTGTTAAAAGTGATTTAGGCATTGAAGTACCACATACTCAGTGGTGAAGGCAGAAAAATGCCTGGAACTGAGTTTCGATTACAGTAGCTAAAAAAATACGCGAAAATATTATTGTTGCTAATTGTAGCTGATATATCACTCATGTTTAAAGATTCAAAACTGATGCATTGATTATGCTTTGTTAATTTTAATAATAGTAAATCATTGGGAGCTTGATTTTAAATAAAATTAAAAATAGTTAATATATCTTATCTTTACTAATTAATATTCGTAATAATAAGTTAAATAATAACTGAAACAGTGGCCCCTACATGAGCGGGAGGGAGGGGGGTTAACAAGACTCTAACCTGGGGTCGAGGATTAGGGAGGACTCGGCGCGTGAAGTTTCTGTTATTGAAAGACCAAAAAATAACCTGGTCAAGAAAAAAGTTTGTATTATATTTTGTATTATAATACATTATATTATAATAAAATGTTAATATATTTATTTATTTATTTCCATCTCAAATCTGAAATTCTCAATTCTCAATTTGAAATTGATTAGTCTCTATTTGAGCTATAATAAATAGTAGATATAGATAGATTCAATTTGGATCTCCTTTATTATTATTATAGACTTCACAAATGAAACTCAATTCCATTTACTCCACTATAATATTTTTATTTGTACATTGCGCGTTCTTTCATAGATGTCACCCTTTCCCTTTTTATTTGAATTTAAATAATTTTACAACATAAACACTTCATGAATGACAGTAGATACATAAAATTATTTTTCAGTTTGTAGAAAAAAGAAGATATAAATGACTTCCGGTTTTAAAATCGGTTTTTTCATGAAAAAACCGGTTTTTCGGTTTTGGTAAATTTTAACGAAAAACCGGTATACCGGTTTCGGTTTTAACCGGTTTGCAAGCCCTATACACGAAGTACATTAATGACAATTTTTAATAGAAATATATAGTAATTTGGAATCATTCTATATATTTATCGCAAATATGATATTTTTTTAGTTGTGACACATTTTTTCGCGGGGGTGCGATATCTCTAACGTATGATATCGTAAAAAAATGGTACTTTTTATTTTCAACTTATGTATATCTATTGAAAATATTAAAATTTTTAAATAATATTCGCAGGTCTGTTATATTTGGAAGACTAGGTATAGATATAGCAACAGCTGTGGCTTCAAGTGTTCTTCCTTATGGATCAATGTGGACAGCTAATAAGGGATTATTGACTCAGTATCACCCTGCCTACAATGAGTCCCTTATGTTAATAACAGAACCATTAAGTTGTCTAACTCAAGCAATTAATAAACAATACATCAATGCTAGAGATATGGTTAATTCTACTGTATTGAATTCCATTATTCATTTAAATGCACTATTTTTAGCACATAAGGTAGGGATCTTCATAGTACTATGTGATCACATGAACTTTGAAATTGTTAAATTTTGTATTGTAAATAAAAATTAAAAATCTTTTAAATGCCAACAATTTGGGAATTTCAATGATCGTTAAGATACAATTCCTATTTTTTAAATTTATTTATTAGAAATTTTGTTTTTAAATAATATTTTTGCTTCCTCGCACTATCGAAGATACGAGAAGCTTTGTGATCGTTTTAAAATGAGAAGAAGAAAAATGTTCTCCGATTTTTTAAATTTAACTTGATTTATCCGTTTCAGGTCAAGACAAACACTTTTGTTCCGTGTCTGTTTGTCTGTGTGTGTGTGTTCCCTAATCCTTGTCACACGCATAACTCATGATCCACTGAACTGATATTGATGAAACTTGGTTGGTTGATAGGGTCTGACTTGTGGACGGTCCCATTTCAAAATTATTAAAATTGTGTTTAAGAGGAAGGGGTGACATCCTAAAAGATTTTTTCTTAAAATATCTCAGGAAAACACATGTTTCGTGAAAATTTCTTTTTTATAGAGTATAGAGCATTCAATTTCTCATAATATAGGTCACCACAACGTTTGTTGTAAAATATTCCCTTACAAAGATTTATCTCAATTTACTTTTAAAAATCGTCACTTGTTTTTTTTTGCTATTTACTTTGACATATTAAATATCATTTTAACGTTTTAAATGTCATTTTGACATTTGTATATGACAATTAAATGGTTAACCAATAACAGGCAGTTCATCTGAATACATTTCGGTTTTTATTTAAATTGTTCAATAATTAACTACCTTTGATGAATTTAGCATGAGGAAGCATTGTGCATTTATTTGGTAGTTGTTTTTTTAACTTTGTAAATTTATAATTCCAAAGTTCTATGTTGTCTGATAAGAGGCTCTGTTATTAATATATTTGTATGATAATGTTGTATAATTCTTATAGGCTTTGAAAGCATCGCTAGAAAATGAAGCACATATTCATCAGGCAACTTTAGAAAAATATGAAGATGATTCAGTATTTTTTTTAGCTTATAGTCAGGTACAAAAAATTATTAAATTTAAATTAAAGTCGTGAATTAATAATATATTTATTGTTTTGTTTTAGAGTCACTGTTCTTTAGTAACTCCACAGTACGAATTTTTACAAAATACTGTAAAAGCAAATTTAATAGAAAAAGCAAGGTAACTATTGAGTAAATAGAAATATTTATTGCAGGTATACAATATAATTTATTTGTTTACAGATTAATGATTGCTTGGACCCAGTTAAAATCATTCTCTACATCACTTTCTTGTTCGTTTGATCTACAACAGTGCCATGATATATTTTAGAAAAAATGTATGCTTTTATTTGATAACATTTCACAGACTATATGAATTTCAAATAGAAGAAATTAATTTAATTTCATGACAATATGGTTAAATAAAAAATAAAAATAAACATGGCTTCTACGGTCAGAATTATTTTCATGGCTATTTTTGTGCCAATATTTTTTATATGAAGTCATAAATTTGAGAAAAGTGATTGTTGTCTTCCTTAATTTTTATATTTCCTATTTTAATTAATATTTATTTGTGTACGACTATTTGAAATCCATATATTTTATTTTGTAATATTTTATGAAAGTATAGTTATTTATCATAACTATATTGATAATTTTGTAAGTTATATTTTGGGTTTTATTTATTTTTTAACCTCGAGAATTAAATATTTTATCAAAATATATATATTTTTTTAACATTCAATAATTCCTATACTTTAAATCCTTTATAAAATTGAGGTAAGTGCTTCATATTATATGGCATAGTTAGGGGGGGGGGGATTAAGGGGATCAATCTCCCCCCATGAGTCTATGAAAATTATAAGATGATTATAATATACGAGCATTTTTTCAATAATGAATACATCTAAGTGAAGAATATAACCAATTTTTGTACTTTGCACCACATAAAAGATGATTTTTATAATAAAAAATATAACTGAGAAAAAATATAAATGAGATTTAATACTGTCATACCCCTCCCCCATCGCAAAAAGTTATCTTCGCCACTGGGTTATCATACCATACACTATTTTAAAAAAATTCAGATCAATTATGTACATTGTACACAGGTAATTATATTCTTATAGTTCGTTTTCTTCTGTTTAAAATTAAAATATTTTTAAAACTATGTGTTGTATTTAATATTCCTACAGTTCATAGTTATGTATGAAATACCTGTGTAGATATAAACAGGTATCTTACGAGTTTGCAAGTTTATTTATTTAGGGAAGATTGGGGTACAGTGGATCAACTTTTTTATTCCGTCGCGTTCCTATGAAACTAGTATTTTTTACCTATCTTTTATATGGGTCTTATAGAGGAGTTATTAAGGTACAAACAACACTAACAATTTTAGGTGTTGAAGCATTAGAAACGCCATTTTTCAGCTATTTAAAAAATTAGGAAAATGATCCACTGTTCCCCATGCACGGGTAACAGTGGATCAACATAAGACAATTAAAAAATCTTTACGTTTTATTAATTATCGTATTATATTTATCTAAAACTAGGAAACATCAATCTTGTCAAGTAATAAAATCACATAATATATTGAAAAAAATAAAATAAAAATAGGCAGAACCAATAATTTTTATAAAACAATATTTTATACAGAGATGTTAAATAATTATATATTATTAATTAATAATTAACGAACAGTTCTTCTTGAAAAATCGGACATTTTCTAGCCTACCCGTGTGATATAGCTCGATCCATTGTACCCCAAAACATAATGATCCATTGCAACCCACAGGCACGTGTGAAAATAATAATTATACCGTTAACAATACAAGCAACGATGGATTACAAACAGCTGTTTCACCAATACTTAACATACTTATACGTAGTTCAAAATTATAAAACACGTCAATAGATGTATATTCTCAATAAAAAATTGTTTTGAAATATACTGTGAAAAAAATGTTCGTACTTTTTTTTGTCAGAGTGCCGTAGTCTACCTTCTGTGATTATTAAACAGATACTAACGAGCAGGCAGGACATTTGAAAAAGTATACTCCTGATGTAATAAGTATGTGCATATGATAGCATATGATTTATACAAAAAAAAATATTTGCACTGTAACCCAATCTTCCCTTTATTTCTTTATAATAAAAAAATTGTGTAAGTACAAAATTGTACACCTGTGTAGATAAACAGGTAACATAGTAGTAATTAAAAGCATCTATGTAGATAAATAGATGTTATGAATTCATTTGCTTAACAAACCTGGCTTTTGTACCTGTGTAGATAAACAGGTATTATTATTATAAAATAAAATCACATATAAAAATCCAAGTGGCGCCATCTTTCATCAAACAACAGAACTACAAATTACAGATTCCTGTAAATTGAAATGTAATACGTCTAACAAAAAATAATACGTCTGTGCTTCCAACATATTTACAATAGATTTTATAATATAAAATATGACTGTATCAACACTGATGCCATAACTTAGAAAGTATGCATTATCATTTTTATTTTGTATAAAGAGAAGGTAAGTAAGGTCAATAATATAATAATGTATACCTGTGTAGATAAACATGTAACAAAGAACTAATTAAGAGCATCTATGTAGATAAATAGATCAAAAATCACAATACGAATTATATTTATTAAATGGTTAAAATTTTACAGCCTTTTTTTATGAAAAGTTGTTAAAAAAGTGTAATGTCTGTTGGAAACATTATTCCAACATTGTCTAGGTAGCTTTGAACAATAAAAATATAGTTGTTATTTTTAAAACAAAACAAATCAATGTAAAATTTTATATTCACTAGACACAATTGTGTCATAATATTTCAATAAATATCCTCATTTGAGGAGTAAAAAAAGGTGTTTTTCATTTAGTTAAACACAACAATACTTACAGTGTTATAAACAGAACCAGCAATAAAAATAAATACCGTGTTGATGCAATTGCTCTAACATTTGGTAACTTCGAGCCGGATAACATTTGTTCATTCGAACCGAGATATCACTGTAAGGAAGAAAAATAAGGTCCTTCGATTCAATGAACTAAATAACAAAACGTCAAGTGAATAATTGTGTTAAACTTTAACAATATTAAAACTCTTTGTGGCATCTTATATATTCATCATCATTATGGCAGAAATTAAGAAACTCAAATCCAAAAGAACGCAAATCAAGACTAGAATATCAAGAATAGAAACGTTTGTCAATGAAAATTGCGAATTGAACGAAAACTTGACAGAAGAATTCAACATACGAAGAGATATGGTGAAAGAACTGTTTAATAAATATCAAGATATTCAAGTGGAAATATTAAGCTTCGATGAAAATGATGGCGAAGATATGGATTTGGTAGAAGATAAATACATGAACATTTTGGTGAAAATTAGTTCTAGTCTTAAAAAGATAAATAAAACAAATTCTTTTAACGACAGCATTAAGCCAGAGAGTTCTTCTAATACGGTAAATAGTACATCAAATTCTAAATTGCCCAATATAGACATACCATATTATGATGGTAAAGAAATAAATTTATTTAAGCCATTTAAAGATATGTTTACAGCAGTTATTCATAACAATTCTAAATTATCTGACGTTCAAAAATTATTTTATTTACGTAAATTTTTACGTGGCGAAGCACTTGCTTTGATCAATAATTTACCACTAGTGAATGAATCATATGATGAATCACTAGAAATTTTAAATAAAAGATTTGACAATATAACATTATTAGTCAATTCTCATATATATTTAATATTGGACACTCCAGCTTTGCAAAATGGAAGTGCATCAAATTTAAGAGAATTTGTTTCTAAAATAAAGCAACAAATTAGTGCTTTAAAAAATTTAAAACAACCTATTGAGTTTTGGGACTCAATACTTGTATGCATTTTGTGCAGAAAACTTGATCAATATACTAATAGAGCATATCAGTTGGACAAATGTTCCACTGAGCTTCCAAAATTAGATGATTTAATAAATTTCTTAGAAAACAGAGCGACTGCATTAGAGTCAGCTACTGTACCTTTAGTAAAAATAACTAAAGAAAAACAAAAAGTATCTAATTTAGCTACTAATAATGAAAAATATAAAAATAAATCTAAATGTTTATTTTGTAACTTTCCTGGACACAAACTCTATAATTGTTCAAAATTTAAATCCATTTCAGTTTGTGATCGTGTTGAATTTATTAAAAATAAAAATATTTGTCAACTTTGTTTAAATAACCATCCAGGAAAATGTTCATCAACGTTTAAATGCCCAATATGCAAACAAGAACATAATTATTTGTTACATAATAATGACGTTTCATCAAATAATGAAACAGATGTTATTTCAACGCACCAGTTGACATTTATGTCAAACAAAAATATTTCTAATAATGTGTTGCTTCCTACAACTAAAGTCAAATTAGTAGGCCCTAATAAGACAATTGTTGTAAAGGCTTTGTTGGATAGTGGCAGCCAAACATCATTTATTGTTGACAATTTAGTTCAACAATTGAATATTCGATCATTTGATGATAATTTAAATGTTATAGGAATTTCAGATACAAATACCAAAATAACAAAGTCAGTAAATTTGGAAATTCATTCATTGGTTTCCGACTTTAAAATCAATGTCAATAACTGTGCTGTAGTAAAGAAGATAACGTCTTATTTACCTCAATGTTATTTTGATATTTCAAAAATGACTATACCAAAAAATGTATCAATGGCTGATGACAGTTTTAATATACCAGAAAAAATTTCTTTATTATTAGGAGCAGACATACTGTTTCAAATTTTATTAACTGGTTATATTAAATTAGATACAAATAATTTAATATTACAAAATACACAATTTGGTTTCATAGTCAGTGGCTCAATACCGAGTAATTCACAAAAAGATTATGCTAATAACAACCATTTTGAATCTATTTCAATGCATTCTATTGTAGAGAATGATAAATTAGAAAACATTTTAAATCGCTTTTGGGAAACTGAAAAGGTTCCAGAAACGTACAAAGAATTTACTACTGAACAGGAAGCTTGTGAACAGAATTTTCAAAATTCTAAAGAACAAATCAATAATAGATTTCGAATAAAACGTTCATTAAAAGGTCAATTATCACAATTAAACTTAGAAAATTCCTTTTCAGTGGCTATCAAAAGATTCCATACTTTAGAAAAAATATTGTTATCAAACCCATTATTATTTGAGAAGTACTCAAATTTTATTTTATATCCCTGTTTGGATAGTGAAGGCATTTTGCGCGTGTTTGGCAGGCTGCATAATGCTAAAATACCATTTGCACAAAAACATCCTATGATTTTGCCTAAAAATAATCACATAACTGATTTAATTATTAAAAATCAACATGTACTATTATTATATGCTGATCATATTAAAAATCAACATGTACTATTATTATATGCTGATCAAAAACAAGTTTTAATGAATAGTAAAACTTATATATTACCTATTTCAAATAAAAAATTAAAATTTAATTTCATAATTTATGGAATCATTATAAATAATTTGTGTTTATTGCATGTATCTAATACAGTTGTATTTTTTATGTTTGTATTCAAATTATCGTAACTTTGTTATAATGTTGCTAATGTTATAATATGTATCATTAGTTATTAAATTAGGTAAAGCAGAGCATTTGTTCTTGCTGGTATCATGAACATTTGATCATGTAGACCGCCTAGCATTTATTTAAGTGCATCTATCAATCATTTGATTGATAATTTTCAAACGGTTTAGCAGAAATCTGTTCTCACTGGTCTTTTAATTTAACTTAGTTTGTATCTATGTTAACGTAATAATTATTACAATTGTGCTAATGTTATAATATGTATCATTAGTTATTTAAATAGGTAAAGCAGAGCATTTGTTCTTGCTGGTCTCATGAACATTTGATTATGTAGACCGCCTAGCATTTATTTAAATGCACCTATCAATCATTTGATTGATAATATTCATACGGTTTAGCAGAATTCTGTTCCTCCGGTATTTTAACGTAACTTTGTTACAATTTTGCTAATGTTATAATATTTATCATTAGTTATTTAATTAGGTATAGCAGAGCATTTGTTCTTGCCGGTCTCATGAACATTTGATCATGTAGACCGCCTAGCATTTATTTAAGTGCATCTATCAATCATTTAATTGATAATTTTCAAACGGTTTAGCAGAAATCTGTTCTCACCGGTCTTTTAATTTAACTTAGTTTGTATCTATGTTATTTAATAATTATTACAATTGTGCTAATGTTATAATATGTATCATTAGTTATTTAATTAGGTTTAGCAGAGCATTTGTTCTTGCTGGTCTCATGAACATTTGATCATGTAGACCGCCTAGCATTTATTTAAATGCACCTATCAATCATTTGATTGATAATATTCATACGGTTTAGCAGAATTCTGTTCCTCCGGTCTTTTAACGTAACTTTGTTACAATTTTGCTAATGATATAATGTTTTATTATTGGTAATTTAATTAGGTATAGCAGAGCAATTGTTCTTGCCGGTCACATGAACATTTGATCATGTCGACCGCCTAACATTTAAATGTAGGTATCATTCAATTGATTGATAATATCCATACGGCATAGCAGAATTCTGTTCCTCCGGTCTTTTAACTTAACTTTTGTTGTCGGCCGCCTAGCATGTTGGAAACATTATTCCAACATTGTCTAGGTAGCTTTGAACAATAAAAATATAGTTGTTATTTTTAAAACAAAACAAATCAATGTAAAATTTTATATTCACTAGACACAATTGTGTCATAATATTTCAATAAATATCCTCATTTGAGGAGTAAAAAAAG
This sequence comes from Sialis lutaria, assembly GCA_949319165.1. Lineage (NCBI taxonomy): Eukaryota > Metazoa > Arthropoda > Insecta > Megaloptera > Sialidae > Sialis > Sialis lutaria. Next base: position 9,676,899 of record OX439245.1, on the reverse strand, counting down.
GTGTTTTTCATTTAGTTAAACACAACAATACTTACAGTGTTATAAACAGAACCAGCAATAAAAATAAATACCGTGTTGATGCAATTGCTCTAACAATGTCCATTACATCGACAATTTTAATTCGCATATCAAGATTCATCATGGCTTTATACATACCATATCATGCGCACGTGAAAAAAAATTATTTATGCACTTTTTTATTTATGGTGGAGGCGCCGTCATCTGACGTCATCACATAATTTTTTTTTGTTGAGTTAGGCATGCTATCGTATGTATAACAGCATACTGATTCCAAATATGCTAATAAAAAGTTCCTCCTGGGCTGCCATCACTGTTTTTTATCAATTTTTCGTCTTAAAATCGCTGTAACTTTTGAGCCCTTCAATGTATTTCACAACTGACACGAAAAGTCGAATCAGCGTATCCCTTTACATACGATAACGTATCTAATTATATGAAAATCGAAAAAAGTTTTTTTCGGTCAAAAAAGAAGGAAGGCTATTACCTTGTTTTATTTTTGAGAATTTTTTTTTGTGTCGAGTTAGAGGCGCTATCGTATGGATAAGAGCACCCTAATTCCATATATGCTCATTAAAAGTTGCGCTTGGATCGAAAAAACTGTTTTTTATCAACTTTTGTATTCAAAAAATTGTTGAAATATTGAACCAGTGAATTAATTAGAAATCTGGTGTAAATTATGATATCAGGGTATCATATAACATACGATAGCGTGTCTAAAACATTCAAATTCAAAAAGGGGGTGTTTTACAGTAAGATTATTGATACACCGCTTTTGAATTTGAAAGTAATAGACACGCTATCGTATATAATATGACACTCTGATATCGTATATTACACCAGATTTCTAATTAATTCACTGGTTCAAAATTTCAACAATTTTTTGAATACAAAAGTTGATAAAAAACAGTTTTATCGATCCGAGCGTAACTTTTGATGGGCATATATGGAATCAGGGTGCCCTTATACATACGATAGCGTCTCTAACTCGACCCAAAAAAAAATTCTCAAAAAAAAACTAAGGTGTTAGCCTTCCTTCTTTTTTGACCGAAAAAAACTTTTTTCGATTTTCATTAAATTAGATACGTTATCGTATGTAAAGGGATACGCTGATTCGACTTTTCGTGTCAGTTGTGAAATACATTGAAGGGCTCAAAAGTTACAGCGATTTTAAGACGAAAAATTGATAAAAAACAGTGATGGGAGCCCAGGATGAACTTTTTATTAACATTTTTGGAATCACCAAGGTGGTATACATACGATAGCGTGCCTAACTCGACAAAAAAAATTTGTGTGTGATGACGTCAGATGACGGCACCTTCACCATATTCAAAATATTTTTTGAAATTATTTTTTTCATTTTTTACCATGTTAGACATGCAATCGTATGTATAAAAACATGCTGATTCCGTTCTACATACGATAGCATGTCTAACATGCCAAAAAATGTAAAAAATAATTTCAAAAAATATTTTGAAAATGGTTGAGGCGCCGTCGTCTGACGTCATCACATCAAAAATTTTTTTGTCGAGTTAGGCATGCTATCGTATGTATAACAACATGCTGATTCCAAATATGATAATTAAAAGTTTCACAAACAAATGAATGACTGTTTTTTATCAATTTTTCGTCTTAAAATCGCTGTAACTTTTGAACCCTTCAATGTATTTCACAACTGATACAAAAAGTCGAATCAGCGTATCCCTTTACATGCGATAACGTATCTAATTTAATGAAAATCGAAAAAAGTTTTTTTCGGTCAAAAAAGAAGGAAGGCTAACACCTTAGTTTTTTTTTGAGAATTTTTTTTTGGGTCGAGTTAGAGACGCTATCGTATGTATAAGGGCACCCTGATTCCATATATGCTCATCAAAAGTTGCGCTTGGATCGATAAAACTGTTTTTTATCAACTTTTGTATTCAAAAAATTGTTGAAATTTTGAACCAGTGAATTAATTAGAAATCTGGTGTAATATACGATATCAGAGTGTCATATTATATACGATAGCGTGTCTATTACTTTCAAATTCAAAAGCGGTGTATCAATAATCTTACTGTAAAACACCCCCTTTTTGAATTTGAATGTTTTAGACACGCTATCGTATGTTATATGACACCCTGATATCATAATTTACACCAGATTTCTAATTAATTCACTGGTTCAATATTTCAACAATTTTTTGAATACAAAAGTTGATAAAAAACAGTTTTTTCGATCCAAGCGCAACTTTTAATGAGCATATATGGAATTAGGGTGCTCTTATACATACGATAGCGTCTCTAACTCGATCAAAAAAAAAATTCTCAAAAAATAAACAAGGTAATAGCCTTCCTTCTTTTTTGACCGAAAAAAACTTTTTTCGATTTTCATATAATTAGATACGTTATCGTATGTAAAGGGATACGCTGATTCGACTTTTCGTGTCAGTTGTGAAATACATTGAAGGGTTCAAAAGTTACAGCGATTTTAAGACGAAAAATTGATAAAAAACAGTCATACAGTTGTTTGTGAAACTTTTAATTATCATATTTGGAATCAGCATGTTGTTATACATACGATAGCATGCCTAACTCGACAAAAAAATTTTTGATGTGATGACGTCAGACGACGGCGCCTCAACCATTTTCAAAATATTTTTTGAAATTATTTTTTACATTTTTTGGCATGTTAGACATGCTATCGTATGTAGAACGGAATCAGCATGTTTTTATACATACGATTGCATGTCTAACATGGTAAAAAATGAAAAAAATAATTTCAAAAAATATTTTGAATATGGTGAAGGTGCCGTCATCTGACGTCATCACACACAAATTTTTTTTGTCGAGTTAGGCACGCTATCGTATGTATACCACTTTGGTGATTCCAAAAATGTTAATAAAAAGTTCGTCCTGGGCTCCCATCACTGTTTTTTATCAATTTTTCGTCTTAAAATCGCTGTAACTTTTGAGCCCTTCAATGTATTTCACAACTGACACGAAAAGTCGAATCAGCGTATCCCTTTACATACGATAACGTATCTAATTTAATGAAAATCGAAAAAAGTTTTTTTCGGTCAAAAAAGAAGGAAGGCTAACACCTTAGTTTTTTTTTGAGAATTTTTTTTTGGGTCGAGTTAGAGACGCTATCGTATGTATAAGGGCACCCTGATTCCATATATGCCCATCAAAAGTTACGCTCGGATCGATAAAACTGTTTTTTATCAACTTTTGTATTCAAAAAATTGTTGAAATTTTGAACCAGTGAATTAATTAGAAATCTGGTGTAATATACGATATCAGAGTGTCATATTATATACGATAGCGTGTCTATTACTTTCAAATTCAAAAGCGGTGTATCAATAATCTTACTGTAAAACACCCCCTTTTTGAATTTGAATGTTTTAGACACGCTATCGTATGTTATATGACACCCTGATATCATAATTTACACCAGATTTCTAATTAATTCACTGGTTCAATATTTCAACAATTTTTTGAATACAAAAGTTGATAAAAAACAGTTTTTTCGATCCAAGCGCAACTTTTAATGAGCATATATGGAATTAGGGTGCTCTTATCCATACGATAGCGCCTCTAACTCGACACAAAAAAAAATTCTCAAAAATAAAACAAGGTAATAGCCTTCCTTCTTTTTTGACCGAAAAAAACTTTTTTCGATTTTCATATAATTAGATACGTTATCGTATGTAAAGGGATACGCTGATTCGACTTTTCGTATCAGTTTAAAAATTCTTCGAACGGTTCAAAAGTTACAGCCATTTTACGATGAAAAATTGATAAAAAACAGTAATAGCGGTCAGAGCGAAACTTTTTATTGACATTTTTGGAGTCACCATGCTATAATACATACGATAACATGCCTAACTTTACAACAACAAAAAATGATGCGATGACGTCAGATGACGGCGCCTCCACCATAAATAAAAAAGTGCATATATAGTATTTATTTTGTTTTTTGAGTTGCGCATGCCATCGTATATCGTATATATACATACACGAACATCTATTTATCTACATAGATGCTCTTAATTAGTTCTTGTTACCTGTTTATCTACACAGGTATGTAAAGTATAATAATATTGTCAATTACTTACCTTCTACATATAAATAATACAAGTATACTTACTTATTACACGGCGTCATTGTTACACATACGTACTATGTGTTATATAGATGCACCTTACCATAAGGTAGAAGTACGAATAATAACTCTTTTTGATTAGCTATAATTTCGATAATGCAGAAATCTGTATTTAGTAGAGTAGCTTTTCTATGAAAGATGGCGGCACTTACTGTGATTTAGTTTTATAATATATGTACCTGTTTATCTACACAGGTACAACATACATATTTGTTAATTGACTGAATTCATAACATCTATTTATCTACATAGATGCTCTTAATTAATTCAATGTTACCTGTTTATCTACACAGCTATAACATACATATTTTGTAACTGACTGAATTTATAACAACTATATTTATTTACATAGATGTTTTTAATTAATTCAATGTTTATCTACACAGGTATACAGTATTGTACTATAAAAATATTTACATACAGAGAAATTGCTGAAAATAAAATAAAGACTAGATGATCTTATATTCAATGTTTTATTTATTTTTATAAATAAATAAAAAGATACAAGCAGGGCCGCGCCGACCCTCGGCAGCGCCTGTGTGCGAAACCTATGAAGCGCCTTTTTGTTAGAGTTCCGAAAAAAACTTAAGGAACTCTTTTAGTTTTGCTCTATCTTTAAAAAATTATACATAAGATGAAATTTTATATACAGGCAAAGATTAATGACCCAAAAACAAAAACGATGAGATTTTTGAAAAAAAATATTGTTTTAACCAATCAATTACGATATATTTGCTCTTCAGAAAATTTAAAAAAATTCCAGAATGTACCTTTTAATCAGTACTTTCAATGAAAATTATAACGAACACTATCAAAATTATTTAAGACTCAATTACCATAAACCGAAAACTGTAGGTACTCACATTTTTTGTTTACTTACCCCATTGAGTGAGGTAAGTGAAAAAAAGATTGGGCTCCTAAAATGCAACAAAAATCTCAATTGACTTTTTGCAACCAAAAATGTGAAAGGACTTATTTATTTGCTTTTCAATGTCATTATCAGAGTCCCCCTCCCTTTTAATTTATAAACTATGCAGAATGTAAGAAAGTTTATGAAAAATTTTGAAATAACTCTTTTGTAAATCATAGTGAGAATGACTACGGAACCCTAGCATGTGCGAAGATAAATGACGTTTCACTTCCAGAAAAAGAAAACGCGAATTAAATTATTTAATTTTTATAAAGTAATAATAAATATAGTATGAGACGCTCAGCGCCAAAACAGACTAACCAAAAAATTCCCAAACAGAAAAATAGGTTTTAGTAAATGAGGTTTTATTAAATTGTGTAATTTTTGCCGTATAGCTTTATTACATTTGATAGGACTTTTTTGTTCACTTTTGGTAAGATGCAATAGCTGAACAATATAAAAGTATAAACCACGCAGCGTTTTAGTTTCTAAAACTAATTCTGGCCTGCCTGCTGCTTAGACCATTTTGGCATAAAAGTTTTTTGTGAATATCTTGTAAGGAAGAAATTTTTTGGCTCTCATAACTAGAGATTGGAAGAATAGTTTTTCAACTATGGCGAAAAATGTAACTATTACGTGAGTGCAGGTAATTTTGTATCAGTTTTAATTTAGAAAACGACCTTTCTGCGTTTGCTACTGCAACTTTTCACCACATTATTGTTTAATTTTAAAAAAAGTTCGATGCAATATAATTTTTTCTTCTATTTCTTTCGATTAATTTTTAATTTTAATGATTGGCGCTGGTATTTTATTAAACCCAAAAGGCGCCTCGCGGCGCCCCTGATGCCCTGGCGCCTGTGTGCGCCGCACACTTCGCACATATGGGCGGCGCGGCCCTGGATACAAGTTCCTTTGGCATTTACTTATTGTTTCAGTAGGCTTGTTATATATCGGACAGTTACAGACTAACATTTTCTGATTTTTCATCTTTCGTGTTTATCAAAAATTAAAGGCAAGATAAAATTATAATAACCAGAACATTCGTAATATTTAGGTTATAATTAGGGCTGTACCGGAATTCCGGTCCGGCTGGAATTCACGATTTTATTCCGGTTCCAGTTCCGGCCGGATCTACTAAATTCCGGCCGAGTTTGCCGGAATTTTAAAATTTTGTTATTTCTTTCTACTAATAAATTCATAAATAATAAAATTATGAATAAATAACATTTTATTAACGAAAAAACCATTTTGTAACACAAATGCAGTTTTTTATTATTTGTTATTTATTATTTGAAATTTTAGCATTAATGAACTTTAAATATATTAATAAAAAAGTCATTATATTACAGACTACGGACATTGAACTGTTCAATAATAAACTAAAGATTTTCGATAATTTTGGAATATTAACTGTAAAATAATACTTATTCTGCATTTTTTAAATTATACTCTAGTCCTGTTTTTCCAAAAACATTTCCCGATTAAAACTAAAATGTTTTTCAGCGAACTCTATTTCACCCATATAAAAATATATCTTAAAATAATAATATTCAAAATAGTGGCCCGAGAAAAATTTGTTACTGCACAAGTATTTATGCTATTGGGATTAGCTATAAAATCAGAAAGACTCACATAGTTATTTCTCTAAATCATTATATTTATATTTAGTTAATAAATACTACTTAACTAGTGTGAGTGCTTCATAATTTTTATTTTGATTCGTGGAACCCCCAGAGAGGTAACGTGGAAAATACTTCGAAGACCATTGCACTAGAACTAAAGTAACGCATATTGGTGCTTTAATTTCGAGTAATTGGTATTCGATACTTTATACGATTTTCTCTATTGTGAATTTGTTTAACTGCTGTTTTGATTTATTATATTTACTTATATAAATTTGACATAATAGAAATTTAATTAGATTTGATAGAAAAGAACGTATGATATATAAAAACAATTTAAAACACCTTATAAAGCTGTAAAAATCACAGGATATGTAGAAAATACTATGTTTTATAATATAATGTAAGACTCTACCCCCCTAATCTTTAAGAAATACCATATAAAATAATGTTATATTGATTTATGATGATAATATAATCTATGTAATAAAGCATATTTATACCATTTTAGTTATTTTATTATCATTATTAATTGAAATATAACATTTTTGTGAATTCCGGTAATTCCGGTTCCGGCCGAAATCGAAAATTATAAGAATTTTAGAAGGGCTTAGGTGGGGCATAGCACAAAAAAGGTTGGGAAACACTGCTTTAAATGGGGTCTGACATACATAAACACAACACAAGGAATAAATATAAGCTCTTAACTCCTAAAACAAATATCAATGTTTTTAAAAACAGTCCTCAAGTATCCACCGTAACCATCTACAATAATCTTCCCAACGATATAAAAAATATCCATACCTACAACAAATTTAAGACAGAACTAACTAACTATTTACTATCAAAATGTTTTTATAGTATAAAAGACTTTCTTGCAAACAGTTAAATTACAAACATATTACAATTTGCATCTACTATTCCTATATAATTAATGAAAGACAATTTTATTTTTCTATTCTTATTTTAATTTTTTATTATAGTTCATAAGATTAAATTTAGATATTTTATAATTGACAAATGTATGAAATCTGTAATGATTTACAAAAATGCTTAATAAAAAAAAAAAAAAAAATTTAATATTTATCGATGGTTTATTTACATATTTTTCTTCTGTGGTCTGATTATTTTCCTAAAAATAAATATCAATTATTAATACATCAATATTTGTTTCATTTTACATGCGAGCTAAACTGTAACACTTATATAATACTCACTAGCATAATTGTCGATTACTGACTGACTTATATGTACTAAACGAACAGTACAATATCTAAAGTATTCTAAGAATTGTGGGTTCCTTCGAAGATTAGATATTTTGGGATGTGTGTTGTTGTTTTTTGGTTTCCTGGCTCCTTTTTTTGGTGCAGTGGCTGGTGTTTGGGCAGGAATCCTGACATCTATACATTAAAAAATTTAAATTTTGTAATAAATGTAAAAAATTAATGTTCAGTTCTTCAAGTTTTCAGTAGAGTTTATAAAAAGATAATTACTCTAATTGAATTAATTTCCATTAACTGATATTGACAAAAAAATGATATAATTAATATTACAACAATTTAAATAATAAATTGCAATAAAAATATAAATAAAAAATTATTAAATATTTTCTTCATGATCTTTTGTTCTTTCTTGATGTTTTCTTACTTCTTAAAATAACCATATTCATTTTTCTTGAGTAATAAATTATTAAATCTACTTTTTAACGTTTAAAAAATTTAATATTTAAAATTTAAATTCTAATTATGTATTTGTACATAAACCGTAAATAAAAAATAAAAATTAATGTTTCTATATTCTATTTGTTACACAAAGGCTGAATTGTGGTTAGCTTTTGTAGTCTGTAATCGGTGATGAGATTTTCAGTCGAGTCCGCTTCATTTATCGACACTACCATCGGAGCATCGTAATTAAAATTAACAATTGGTACGAGCCCATTGACGTGATAGTTCACATTGGTACTGTTGAACGTGTGATTATTTACATTAACGTTAACGGGGACCATGGTGTTGGAAATGAATGTGGTGACTTCGCTGATAGGCAGGTTATAGTCAGCCGGTAGTGGCGGAACAGCTCGCCCGGAGTTTTGAACTGACATGCAGAGTAACATCGTTTCATATCTTCTAGCTCTGCGATGCTTATCATCTGTATCGGGGGTTTCAACAGGAGTTTATCTATTGATGCTTTTGCAGAATGCTTTGATCCTGCTCGATGTCGTTCCCTCCCTAAACGTGTATCAGATATTTGGGAACACTTACCAATCACTTTAGAGAATTTCTCGCTTGAAACGAGTACATGTGAGAACATTGAACGATCTACCCGATGCGGTTTATTGATTGTTATTTCAGTCGGGAGACACAAGCTAGGGCTGCATTTATCGTACTTATTAAAAACGATAATCAACGATTCACTTTGATTAGGCGACTGTGAACTGTAATAAGAGTGATGATGAGACCTGCTTGAAAGAAGACTGTTTCTGTATGATGTGCTTGGTTGGGCTGAATTACTGTTGTTTCTTATCGATGACACTGAAGAAAAACGTTTCGTCACTAATATTCCTAAATGTTTATAAATTTCAGCAAAAAAGAATACTTACCATTACAGCTTGTTTGTGTGTCTGGTAAGCCATATGAAACTCTCTTGTGATTGGATTGAGAGCTGCACGGATCATCTAAAATAGCAAAATATTAATTGTTACAAGTTACAAAACATGTTTTAATTTATTTTACTAATGTAAGCAAAGGCAATGAAACTCCATATATTTCACCCGTAATAACATTTAGAAACTGCTTTGTCTGTTATACTATACCAATACATGGTGCAACTTCTCCAAACTGACCAGTATTGGTTACTAAAATAAAACAGTTGCTTACAGAAACTAAACAGCTTGAAGACAAGGAATTAAAGGATTTAAAGCTGCTATTAATTCAATAGTTTATTACAAAACTTACTTGCCAATGAAGATACTCCATACCCCTCCCTAAATGTGTATCAGATATTTGGGAACACTTACCAATCACTTTAGAGAATTTCTCGCTCGAAACGAGTACATGTAAGAACATTGAACGATCTGCCCGATGCGGTTTATCGATTGTTATTTCAGTCGGGAGACACGAGCTAGGGCTGCATTTATCGTACTTATTAAAAACGATAATCGACGATTCCCTCCTTCGATTAGGCGACTGTGAACTGTAATCAGAGTGATGATGAGACCTGCTTGAAAGAAGACTGTTTCTGTATGATGTGCTTGGTTGGGCTGAATCACTGTTGTTTCTTATCGATGACACTGAAGAAAAACGTTTCGTCACTAATATTCCTAAATGTTTATAAATTTCAGCAAATGAGAATACTAACCATTACAGCTTGTTTGTGTGTCTGGTAAGCCATATGAAACTCTCTTGTGATTGGATTGGGAGCTGCACGGATCATCTAAAATAGCAAAATATTAATCGTTACAAGTTACAAAACATGTTTTATTTTATTTTACTAATGTAAGCAAAGGTAATAAAACTTCATATATTTCACCCGTAATAACATTTAGAAACTGCTTTGTTTGTTATACTATATCAATACACGGTGCAACTTCTCCAAACTGACCAGTATTGGTTACTAAAATAAAACAGTTGCTTACAGAAACTAAACAGCTTGAAGATAAGGAACATCAAGGATTTAAAGCTACTATTAATTCAATAGTTTATTACAAAACTTACTTGCCAATGAAGATACTCCATACCTAGGGTTGTCAGATTTCTTGTGAGTCAAATATTGTGAAAAAAAATCAACAATATTTGACTATTTTATTTTTATTTTATATTAAATAGGTAATAAAATAATTATAAATTTTAATACAAATTATTTAACAATAGCAGTTATAGACATAGATTTAAGTTAGGTTTCACTTCTTTTTTTATATTTTTCACTGGATTTAGCCTTTTGCAAGAGTACTTTGTTTGAAAGTAGATAATCATACATTTGGCAACAGTTTAAATCATAGTTATCAATGCACTGTAGAATACTTTCAACAGTATCCACTGGAAAGTCTATTTCTTTCGTCTGTCCATTGAATCTCCATTAACGAGAATATTCTCTCCACGTTACCATTATGCCCTGGTATGGAGAAAATATACTCACACATGCAATATAAATCTTTATATTGTTCGGGAAATTCCATTTCCATTTTTAAAAATATAGCTACCCATTTTTCTTCAGCTATTTTTTTATTCCAATCTGGAGATTGTAATTCACTTTGTAATATATTTTTTAATGTAATGAATTGATTGAATAAAAATGTGTCATTTATTGCAATATTTTTCGTATTCAAATATTCAACAGTTTTTTCAACATCCAGCCATTCTGGTATTTTTTCCAAGCTCATCCAGGAAAACACCGAATATTTTTTTAACGGCGTTGTCCATTGTTTCAAATAATCCGTCATTGTTTCATAAAAATTTGCTACTTCTTTATTAAATCCATCAATTTTTTCCTTTGAAATCATTCCAGTTTCTTTTAATGTATTTAAAATTGGTTTTACTTGTAAAGGTAAAAATCGAATCTTACTTTTTTCTATAGATAAATTCTCGATTGAAATTATTATATCTAGAACTTCTATAATTGATTTTTTTTTCCTTCTATTTTTAAAATATATGAATGAAAAGTGCTACTATTACTATGAAGGAACCAAAGGTAGGTTTCACTAAGAGGATTGTTGAAAAAATCTAATAAAGTCTTTGGTGCTTTTTCTTCAGACAAAAAAAAGGCTTTTAAAGCTTCAAATAGCTTTATAATTCGTTCTATTGCCGGTAATAACGATAGCCATCTCGTTTTTGTATGTAAGAGTAATTTTTTATATTCTACATTTACAAAATCACAGAAATCTTTTAATCTTTCAGTTCTGACAGTGTAAATTGAGAAATAGCTAAATATTTTATAAATGATTTGATCGATGTCGCATGATAATTGATCAGCTGCAGTTTGTAATGTATTGTGTAAGATGTGAGCAGGGCATCCAATACCTTCGACATCTGCTCCAATTTCTGTTTTTTATTTATTATAAACATTATTACTCCCTTTTCTTAGCCGCCTGCCAAAATTTACATTTGCATTGTCGCCCCCAAATCCAATGCATTTCTTTAATTCTATTTTTAAGTTCTTTAATGTATTTACACAAAAATCGACCACCATATCTGAAGTTTCCCCCCTTAAATTCCCCAATTTTAACAATTTTACATTTATTCCTGTTCTGGAAAAATATTGAATTACAAGTGGAAATATTTTTTGATCTCTGTGGTTACTAGAATCGGTGCTAATACTATAAAATGAGCAACTTTGAAGTTCATTAAGAAGCAGATACACTGAATGAGGTGCGAGAACTTGATTAATCAAACAAGTTGTTTTTGTTTTGGCTGATGAAAATTGTGTGGCAATTTTAGAATCGCTAAATACTTTTGGTATTAATTTATTAAGGCAGTTTGTAGAAGCAAAAGATTGATGCTTTTTAATTACATGGTATGCTAAACATAATTCCGTTGCGGTTATTCGTTCTTCTTCTGCGCTATTTTGTTTTACAAAATATTCTGACACAATTCTTTCTTAATGTGGCTCTTTATATCGGCAATTCCTCCGTGACTAATACTTAAATACGTATTACAATGTTTGCAAAAGGCTTCATATTCAGTTCTGCCTTTTTTAAGAAATGGATACATCGTACTATAGTTATCAGTAAACTTGCACTTCCTCTTCGGCATTTTTATGACAAACTAAAAAATAATTAAATAATGTTTTATAGATTTTAAACATTAATAACCATTATAATTTTAATAACAACCAATAACTAATAACTCACCAACTCGTTTAAAATCGCTGCAGTTATATTATTAGGTACTATTAGAAAAATTTCAATGAATCAATTATTGACATGGGTGAACTGATTATAAAAATGATGTTAACTGTTAAATTTGAATTCAACAATTGAATAAACAAACCATAGATGCAAGTAACATACCTCTATACTCCACTATACTCTATTATATTTTAATTGAGTTCAGTGTTGCGTCTTTACGCATGCTCATGTTACACCACTGTTGCACTGTTGCACATGATGATGTCATTATGTGTAGTGTGTACTAGAAAAAAATGTAAAACGGGACTTTTGGGCATCCCGAAAGGTTTGTTCGGGACACCGGGACATGAGACTAAAAAACGGTGACAATCCCGATTAATCGGGACGTCTGACAACCCTATCCATACCCCTCCCTAAACGTGTATCAGATATTTGGGAACACTTACCAATCACTTTAGAGAAATTATCGTTCGAAACGAGTACATGTAAGAACATTGAACGATCTGCCCGATGCGGTTTATCAATTGTTATTTCAGTCGGGAGACACGAGTTAGGGCTGCATTTATCGTACTTATTAAAAACGATAATCGACGATTCACTTCTTTGATTAGGCGACTGTGAACTGTAATCAGAGTGATGATGAGACCTGCTTGACAGAAGACTGTTGCTGTATGATGTGCTTGGTTGGGCTGAATTACTGTTGTTTCTTATCGATGACACTGAAGAAAAACGTTTCGTCACTAATATTCCTAAATGTTTATAAATTTCAGCAAAAAAGAATACTTACCATTACAGCTTGTTTGTGTGTCTGGTAAGCCATATGAAACTCTCTTGTGATTTGATTGGGAGCTGCACGGATCATCTAAAATAGCAAAATATTAATTGTTACAAGTTACAAAACATGTTTTAATTTATTTTACTAATGTAAGCAAAGGCAATAAAACTCCATATATTTCACCCATAATAACATTTAGAAACTGCTTTGTTTGTTATACTATATCAACTTCTCCAAACTGACCAGTATTGGTTACTAAAATAAAATAGTTGCTTACAGAAACTAAACAGCTTGAAGACAAGGAATTAAAGGATTTAAAGCTGCTATTAATTCAATAGTTTATTACTAAACTTACTTGTCAATAATGAAGATACTCCATTGAGAGATTCTTTCCTCAGTATTAATTTTGGTTGTTCTTCAATAGTTGACATTGTAGTGCTTTCCGGTATACTGGTTTCGATTGTTTCCTCTGCTGCACTGCATGCCTCTTCGTTTAGTTTTTGGTGTTTCAATTGGGAACTAAATATTTCGCTTGTGGATTCACTCATAGTAATTTCTTTCTTTCGTTTGAGCATCGGTTTGTCAAACGTAGTCTCTGATCTTGGATTGCAGCAGATAACGTTGTCTGTATTGTTTTTTCCGATAACTGTAGCTTTGTTTAACTGCATGCTACAGTTTTCTTTGTTGTTATTTTCATAACTAATATCGTTGAGTGTTATTGATGGCTTTTTTTCTAGTTTTTTTGACATTTGATCGCCATTTAAAGAAGTTGCTTTACGAAGACCAGTTATATTCATATTCATGTTCAGACTCGTGTTTACTGATACCGGACTCTTCGAGATAATTTTTATTGGTTTTATATTATCAGATACTTCATTACTTCTGTTTGGGGCTGTTTTAGAAGTATCTGTTTCATATTCTTTCGGGGTAGACCCAGATTTTAGGTTGGACTCAGGAAGATCTGACACTATCAGTGTAGACGTTATTGTTTCTGAACCGGGGTTTTTTTCACTACTCGCAGAGCTAGAACTTGTTCCAGAAAATGAGCAGGAATTGCAAAACTTTGAGAGCAACTTACAGAACGTGGGTTCTGTTCTATCTTTTGGCAATTGTAAATCTGATGGTTTTATATCACTTAACCCGTCATTATCTTCAGTGAGATCAATCACATCGGTAGGTATTTTATTCTGTATGTTTTGCTCATCTTCCTAATAGAAACATAACAATAAAAAATATTACTGAATGCTTTTGTTATTATTTTTATTAAAATAAAAATAAACAACGTGCATATAAATAACAAATACAAATATTTCAAATCATTTAACATAATGGCATATAAAATATAATAAGTTTTAGTGCAAGGAATGGAAAATAAGAGAAATTATAAAAACAGAAAACCATACAATGCAATAAAATTGGTATGTTATATATAAAATAAAAATACAGACATATGTGGGCATTAACTCGTTAATCCGTTAATCGTTAATTAACGAAGTTAACAAAATGGTTAACGGATTAACTTTTAAGTTAACTCAAAAAAATGTTAACGCTTTTGTTAACTTCCGTTAAATTCAACTTCCGTTAACTTTAGTCCGTTACATTGGTTATTTGATGAAAAGTACATAACAAAGTTGCCGAAATAGCTAAAAAAAGGTCTACAAACATTTTGGATGGTTAACTTTTTAACGGATAAACTTTAACTTTCGTTAAATTTTCGAATTTTCAGTTAACTTTAACTTCCGTTACATTTTCGGAATTTTAACGCTTTAACGGTTAGCGAAGTTAACTTTTTTATTAACGGATTAACGATTAACGAAGTTAACTTTTCGATTAACTGTGCCCACCTATGAATACAGAATGTTTAATAGCAACTGGATTCTTTTTAAATATTTGATGTCGACGAATATGTACCTATATTTTATATTAGTTATTAATGAATTCCTAGAAAACATGTAACAAATTCAAGTTAATGTGCTCAAAATGCATTCTTACAGCATATTCCCAAATATAAAATAAATTAAAAACTTACAGTTAGGGTGCTGCATTCAGTTCCATTCTCTTTCAAGTATTTAAAAAACTCCTAAAAAATTTAATTATGGATAATATAAGTTGACTATAAACACAATATTCATATTAGTTAGAGATGTGCCAAACTCAAACTGGGTTTCTTTCAATATTTGGCACAATTCTACTGATAACAATTTTGATATACCTTTATGGCGGTTAATGTATTATAACCGCTAACCATCAAATATTTAGTAATTTCTTTATCAGGCGGAACATTGCATAAAATTTTACAAAGTCGGTGTTCTCGGAAATTAGGTGGCGCTTCTAATTTCCGCGTGGCTAGTTTTGTTATAAATTTCTTATCATCCATTCTATAATAGATAAACTTCCACATTCTATATGCTAATAATAATCTACAATAGTTTACTGGAGTATTTTTTTGGTATAGACAATCATTTTTTAATACTGATCTAAAAACAAAATCGATACATTTTATAACACAATAAAATATCGGAAATTTGCTACATACCTAAATAAAGGATTGAATATTTTCTGACAAGCTTGATTAAGATCTTTGATTTGTATAAGCATATTAATAATTTGTACAGGGTTATTTTCTAAAGCAATTTCTAGTAACATAAAGTTATCCTTTAATATGTTATTAAATGTAAGTTTATATTTTAGCCTTAGTCTTATTCTCAAGGAAAAGAAATTGGCTATCAATTGCGTCATATTTTCAAAGTAATGCGTGTTTCCTTCTGTTTTTTTCAATGCCTGGTATTGTTGGTAAAATTTGAAAAAAGTATCACATAACCAGTCGGAGATTCTCATTAAGTAACTTTTTGGTGTTGAAAGGTGTTCATAAATAACTTGTAAATGCCTGAAATTAATTAAATGTGTATCAATGACTACATTTACTATGTTGAATCGTTTATATTTACCTGTTTAATTCGATCATGAACGCTTCTAGATCACACTTGCTTCGTATGGTACTTGACTTTCTGTATCTTTGACAGAAATCAAAAAACCATTTTTCATTAGTCTCGTCCTCAACTTCTTCTTCATCTTCAATTTCATCATCTTCTATTTTTATAATATCTGTTATCACTTTATTATTAGGCTTCTGCATGTTTTGTTAGTCTTCCTAACAGAAATATTACAACAAAAATGACTTGAAATTGAATTTACATTTTTTCATTTTTTTTATTTTTATAATTCACCTTAAATATGCTTCAAAAGTGAGCAAAAGATGGGCGCTGTGGGTCGAATAGTTTTTGCAAAATTCTATTTGTTTATCCGGTTGAGAAAAAAATAGCTAAATTTCAAACGTGGGTCCTGATAAAAGTTATTTAACAAAAAGGATTCACATCCCCGATTTTTGACGGTCAAAGCCTAACTTAACATTTTATTTTCGTACAATATAGATTTATTATCGGGAACCCTTTTTGAAAAGTGCAATAAACAATGTATTTTAAAAATTGCATTAAAAATTAATAATTTTCAATATGTCGACTTT
Source organism: Sialis lutaria (assembly GCA_949319165.1). NCBI lineage: Eukaryota > Metazoa > Arthropoda > Insecta > Megaloptera > Sialidae > Sialis > Sialis lutaria. The sequence continues at coordinate 9,660,069 of OX439245.1, read as the reverse complement.
GCGACTTTTACAACTTTATCTAACTGTACCTATATATTTTTTAATATAATTATTAACACTTCATTTAGGTACTTACATGAAAGTATATCAATCAACACAAATTCAAACGATGTTAATGTTAGAATCGTTAGAATAACGTATAAGTGGCGTCGGCGTCGGTCAACGGTGACGTCGATTATTTTTGAATATTGTAGACACCTGTATAACCCAGATACATAGAGACATCTATGTCTATCATGTCTATGGTATAACCATGAAGTTATACTCAGGAGATGGCACTCTGTATATATGTAATACAATTTTTTGTGTCAGAATATGACCCCCAATGTGACCGGTCTCTCGTGCATGGATCTTGGACCCCTCTGTTCCTTTGACTAATCAAATGGTGTATTGTAAGAGGGGTGAATGCGCGCGCATCCGTGTGCAATGTCCGCGCCATGTGGGAATACTATTGAGAGGAGTACTGCAAGAGGGGTAAATGAATTTGATTGGTCAAAGGAACAGAGGCGTCCAAGATCCATACACGAGAGACCGCCCACACTGGTCATTAAATCATCTGTATTTATCACTTTATTATTTGGCTGCTGCATGCTTAGAGCATATACTACTGGAGCCAGCCTTGCCGCTCGGCCGTGCGAACACGTGTGCGAGAGAGATAGCGTAAGAGTACTACCTCCTTTCTCTCTCGCTCCGCATGCTTATTGGTCGGCAGTGCTTCCCGCTATTACCGATACAAATCAGCACGCGGAGCGAGAGAGAAAGGAGGTAGTACTCTTACGCTTTCTCTCTCGCACGCTTGTTCGCACGGCCGAGCGGCAAGGCTGGCTCTAGTAGTATATGCTCTAAGGCTGCATGTTTTGTTCGTCTTCCTAAGATTCCTAACAGAAATATTACAGTAAAAATATGACTCTAAATTGAATTTACGTCAATAATGATTATTAATCATGTATACAGGGTCCTCCAATAGTGCGTCCGGCATTGTTTTACGCCCAAACTATTGAAGATAGAGTTTTAGGATAAAAAATTTACTATATATATTGACCCTAAAGAATTTCAGGAAAATATTTTCAACCCCCTTAAACCGCTCCTTGGGGGGTAGTTTGAGGGGTACATACCCGTTTCTCAGTAAAATCAAATGGAATGGTATATCAAAAAGTACATATTTGTAAAGATCATAAAAAAATAAGAAACTTTCGTAAAACAAAAATTTTCATACTTTCAATTGTTTAAAAAATATGGCAACTTGTTCTCAAATTTTAGGGTTTTACTAAAAGTGCTATAATTTCGTTAAATATTAATGGAATTTTATTATTTTTTTAAATTTAGAAAGTAGAAATAATGAACTTTGTAAAGATGTATGTCTATTTGTGATTTTGATAGTTTAAAGTGTCATACGCGATGTATCAAAAATTCAAAAGTTTAACTAGAGATAGTTCGAAATTTTCAAATACAACGGTATATCAATTAGTACTTTTTCTTAAAAAGGATATGTAAATAAACAACTTTTGTTAAGAAAATTTAAAATTATAATTTTAAAATTGAAAACTGAAAATTAAAATTTTTAATTTTAAATTTTTTTATCAAAAGTTGTTTATTTACATATCTTCTTTAAGAAAAAGTACTAATTGATATACCATTGTATTTAAAAATTTTGAATTATCCCTAATTGAACTTTTCAATTTTTGGTATGTTGAGTATGACACTTTAAACTATTGAAATCTCAAATAATGATACATCTTTACAAAGTTCATTATTTCTTCTTTCTGAATTTAAAAAAATAATAAAATTCCATTAATATTTAACGAAATTAGAGCACTTTTAGTAAAACCCTAAAATTTGAGAACAAGTCGCCATATTTTTTAAACAATTGAAAGTATGAAAATTTTTGTTTTACGAAAGTTTCTTATTTTTTTATGATCTTTACAAATATGTACTTTTTGATATACCATTCCATTTGATTTTACTGAGAAACGGGTATGTACCCCTCAAACTACCCCCCAAGGAGCGGTTTAAGGGGGTTGAAAATATTTTCCTGAAATTCTTTAGGGTCAATATATATAGTAAATTTTTTATCCTAAAACTCTATCTTCAATAGTTTGGGCGTAAAACAATGCCGGACGCACTATTGGATGAGCCTGTATATTTAACTGACTGAAATTGAGAAAATAAAACTGAATTAAAATTTATAATTTCATTTTGATTTATATATATTTTTTTAAATTACTGTTTTTGTATATTGTACAATATAGGTATACTAATACATATTTGCAAGAAAAACGTATCAATTTAGTTTAAAAAAATATTTATAAAATTTTCGAGGTCCAAACATAAAGTGAATAATAGGGAGAGTACCCTAATTTTGAAAATTTTTCCTCTTTTTTATTTTTATAATTCACCTTAAATCTGCTTCAAAAGTGAGATATATTTTTTAATATAATTATAAACACTTCATTAAGGTACATTCTTGAGCGTATTTCAATCAACACAAATTCAAACGATGTTAATTTATGTCCGGTATTATAAACGACCTAGCAAATTGGCAAGCTTGCAATTTTTGATAGATAGTTTCATACATAGGAAGTAAAAAAAAGGTATGTAAAGTATATTTACTAAAGTGTATTTACTAACCTTACGTAAAATAAAGCTTGTTGAGCACGCACATGATAGGGTTCCGTACTCATTCTCACTACGATTTATAAAAAAAGAGTTTTTTTAGAAAATTTTCGTGACCGAAGGGTTAAAATCAAAAAGTCATTCGGCTTTTATTATTTCATTTTACGAGACCTATCAAATTAATAGGGTAAGTAGGGAAAAAAAATGTGACTTCACTTTTCAATCTATGAGAGGGGGGCCCAAAATATTTTTGACAATGTTCGTTATAATTTTCAGTGAAAGTACTAATTAAAAGCTACATTCTGAATTTTTTTCAGATTTTTTGAATCGATAGTTTAGAAAATAGAGGGGGGGGACGCTCTGACAGCGACATTAAAAAGCAAATATATCGCGACTGAAGGGTTAAAATCAAAAAGTTATTTGACGTTTTTTATTGCATTTTACGAGACCTATTAAATGACATCCTACTCAATAGGGTAAGTAGGGGAAAAAATGAGAGTTAATTTTTCAGTCTATGAAAGGGGGGTCCAAAATATGTTTGTCAATGTTCGTTATAATTTTCAGTGAAAGTACTAATTAAAATCTACGTTCTGGAATTAGAAAGTAGTACTTTCAACAAAAATTATATCGAATACTGTCAAAATTATTTTGAACCCCCCTCCCGTAGATTGATAAATGCGCTAACTTAACTATAGTTTATGAAAAATTTTGAAATTACTTTTTTTTATAAATCAAATCATACATAGTGAGAATTACTACGGATACTACGGAGCACTATCATGTACGTGCCCAACACGCATTTGGCCGTTTTATTATCTCAACCCACAGTGGCGTAACTATAGAAATGAGGGTCCCAGGCAAATTTTGAAAAGGGGCCCTTGACAAAGAATTTTTTTTCAGTACCCCCCTCCCCACAATAATATTTATTGCTTAGAATTTTGAAGGGTTATTATTATTTTATAGATACGGAGACGTTAAAAAATTTATCTATGTAAAAAAAAATTTTTATGGTACAATACCAAATTTTCAAGTTTTTGAGATTTAGATATTTAATTTTAGAATTTTAAAATAAAATAACTGAAAAATCAGCTTTTTAACAGACAACTCTTTTTGATTGTTTCGATTCTAACAAAAAAAACACAGCAATTAAAAAAAAAATCTTCACCACTTTTGGGGGCCCCGGAAAATCTAATCGGCCAGACCAGCGGTAGTTCCGCCACTGTCAACCCACCAAGTGCTCGATTTTACGTCCGTCTGTCTTCCACCGCGAGATCTCGGCCCCCTGACCACCTAGAGACCTCGGGTTTTCACTAAATGGTGTAGGTCTGTGGTTCTAGTTTAGCCCATATTTTTAACAGACAGATTTTGATTTTGCTATTACTCGCGTGTTACTGCCAATCATTTATTTTACTTCCCAAAGGATTTATTCAACTACCCAGTGGCGTAACTATAGAAATGGGGGCCCCAGACAATTTTTCAAAAGGGGGCCCTTAACAGGATTTTTTTTAGATTATCCCCCCCCCCCCCATAATAATAATTGAGGAGTTGTGGAACAAAACTTGATAACTCCACTTTGAATCAGATATCTAAGGTATTAAAAAATCTCACCTATAACATTACTCAAAAGTTTAAAAACGTACACGAAGAGAGAATAGGTACAATTTGACCTCTTCTGTTAAGTTTGCAAAAATCGCGTTATCCAGTTTTGTTCCCCAGTTCCTCATTTATTGCTTAGAATTTTGAAGGAATGTAAATATTTGAGGTATGCAGGGATGATAGTCTCTTTTTTCTTCAAAAAAGAGGAAAAGAGGAATTTTCTAGCTCTTGAATACGTTATCTATAGATACATTTTTTAAAGTTTAATATAGAAATATATTTTTTTACGTTTTTGCGCTATTATTTTTTACTATTAAGGACCTAAAAGACAACAAGTTCTGGGTATTTTATAAGAAACCATAAAGCCTTGGCATCTTAAGACTAACGCGCCGCATTTGCGTATTACGACTTTGCAAATCTATTACATATATGTGATTCAATACAAGTGGCATTTTACCTTCGTCGAACGCCACGTTTTACATACAGGTATAATACACTCATCAAAAAAAATAAAGGAGAATTTTAAACAAGCAAATTTTTTACCAATTTTCAAACAGTTATATTTCCACGAAAAATGATTGGATTTGTATGACTTAAAGCTCATTCGAAAGCTTGTATTTTCTAGTTTTTGAATCAAGAAACCAATTATTTTTATCATCCCCTGCTGCTCTGGGCCAAGGGTTAAAACAGTTATCCTTATTTTTTTATAAACTTTGAAAGCGTAAAATTTTTGCGAATTTTTTTTACAAGAAATTCAATAAAAAAGTTCGAAAGCTTGTTCTTTCATCTTGAAAATTTGTTTTTTATCATCCCTGTACGATTTTTTTTGACCGCGTTATTCACTGTGGAAGTAAAAATAACATTTTTGACTTTAAACTACTGTATATCCTGAAATAATGATCGCACAATAATCGGCTTGATATCATTAGTAAGCTGAAAGTATTCTCTTTAAAATAGTTGCATACGATTTTGTAAAAAAAAATTCCTTCCATGAATTTCGTTTTTTAAAACATGTAAAAAACGGCATTTTCTCATTTTTTAGTAATCTGGCCGCCATTTTGTCAAAAATGACGATACCTTAAAAGCAAACGTGTTTTTTAAGTTAATAGTGTTCCAAAAAGTTATTTAGAGTAGCAAGTTGTTGCAGTTTTTTCTTTTAATATTCACAGCTGTCAAATGTTTATGTATGTTTTAATTAAAGGGTATTTTTCCAAAAACAATAAGAAATGGAACATTTTCAAACTACCGTAAATCCGCCAAAAATTATTCAATTTTAATGAACTAGGGCTTTTGAAGCTGATATTTTCTAGTATTTGAAAATAAGCTAAATAAATAAATAATTTATCATACCCCACTATTCCGCACCAAGCGTGAAACAGTTTTTTTTTAATGATTTATGGTTAAAACAGTTTTTCAAACTGTTTTAATCCTTGGCCCAGAGCAGCAGGGGATGATAAAAATAATTGGTCTCTTGATTCAAAAACTAGAAAATACAAGCTTTCGAATGAGCTTTAGATCATGCAAATTCAATCATTTTTCGCGGAAATATAACTGTTTGAAAATTGGTAAAAAAAATTGTTTATTTAAAATTATCTTTTATTTTTTTTATGAATGTAGATTAACGAAAACGCGGCGCGTTAGTCTTAAGATGCCAAAGCTTAAGAAATACATAATATTATCAAAATTTAACTCGTTTTTTACTTTTCTGTCTTCGACTCTCAACTTGAAATCAATCAAAAAAGAGGAAAAAGAGGATTTTTTTTGAAAAAAGGGTACTTTAGGGCCGACCTCCCAAAAAAAGAGGAAAAGGGGAAAAAGAGGTACGCTAGCATCCCTGGGTATGGAATGTATGGATCCGGAAACGTTCGAAAAAAATTGATTTATGTTAAAAAATATACAATACTAAAATGAAAAAACAGTCAATAACACGCAAAATTTTAAAGTTTTTGAGATTTTGATATTTAATTTTATATAGAATTTTAAAATAAAATAACTGAAAAATCAGCCTTTTCACCAAAAACTTTATTGATCGTTTCGATTCTAAAAAAAACACAGCAATTAAAAAAAAAATTTCACCACTTTTGGGGGCCCCCTAGATGCTCGGGGCCCCGGACAATCTAACCGGCCAGACCGGCGGTAGTTACGCCACTGCAACTACCCATTTCAAATTATATTATTGATATACAAAATTATTACAGGGTGTCAGCTTCAAAAGACTATTATTGAAACTGTAACATAACATTTAAATATACGTAAAGCTCCTTGCATTCATAATTTCGGAGTGATGGAGGAAATTTCTAAACGTTACTCAATTTGTGTTTGGTTAGTAATTTCCTTCATTATGTAGTAGCGAGTGTGAGGGACTTGATGTACATGTAAAAGCTATTAATACTTTTGTATTGAGCAAATATAGTCCTGTTAAAAAATATTGATTTCTGTGATCCAAAGAAAGGTAAAAAATCATCGAAACTGAGACAATTATAATCCTTTCTCAATTAAAAAATCACTTAAAATAATATTAAATAACGAAAAGTGTTTCATATGAAAAGGTATCTTAAAATTTAAAGATACACTCAGCATTCTGCTATACGACGGCATCGGTAATTCAAAAATTCCACTACACGACGGCTAAAGAGACACCCACCACCGCGCAGACTTGAACGTTGATTAGTGAATTTAAACGTGCAGAAATATAGCAGTCACGGTGGTATTATGGTGTGGATGGGGGGAAGGACGTTGGTTAGAACTGTCGGCACATTGTGTAACGGAGCAGTCGTGTAGTGGATGTTCGTATAGCAGAGTTCTGAGTGAAATTAATTGTACCTATTATTTTTTTAAATTATCTATTGTCCATTTTATCGATTAATAATAAAATATTTAAATAGAGCTGTAATTAATAAAATGTGTATATGTACATAATATGTTAAAATAATTAATTTGATGATGTACATCTAGATATGCTACCTCCATGCTGTGTAGCAAAAATGACTATTGATCCCATAGAGATAATACACATAGAGACAGTAAGCCAGCTGAAAATACTAACTTGTTACTAAATGATACAGAAAGAAAAAAAAATGTGAACTGCTATCTTTGTCAAACAAATTGGTTTGTTGAGAGACACAAGTAGGTTCACACTTTTCTTTCTCTTATTGTTTCGATTATCATCCACTTACAGAGAGTGCTACATATGGCTCACTGACTCTATGGTATTATCTCTATGATTGATCCACCCACGCAGGAAAAAAAAGCTTCGTTCACAACGGGCAATTCAATTTTTAAATTAAAAATATTTAATTCGAGATGTTTTACATGATTTACTAACTAAAAAAAACACTCGTAATACTTATGGGAATTTTTAATTTCAACATTCTACCTAAATACATCAAATTAAAATTAACAAATAAGAATGCCATGTGAACGATGTTTAACTACCATATTACTCCGGGACCAATGAAACGTTCAGAGCCAATCAGATTATATAATGGCATATAGTTGTATAATGGCATAATGCACCGATCGTACCGATACTTTACGAGTAAATTTAAATATTTCCGTGTTTTTTTTTCAGGAAAATACAATTTAATTTCATCATTTTAATCCTAAATTACAAATCCATTACGTCTAGTTACTTTAATTCACAGTGTAGTTTTATGTTGGTACCCCTGACGTTATCTTCAAATGTCATGTGACAGTCAAAAAAAAACACGAGTATTCTGTAGTTTATACTGTTGTCTTAAATATACAAGTTTCATTGTTCTGTGAATTTTCTCTTAAATATTTACATAATTATATCATAAAATGAGTATTTCAAACACAGAAAAGGTAATTTCAAAAACGTTTTATTGAAAGCATAATATTTTTAAATTATTTCTTACAGGATATATTAAAAGAAGAAGGTTACGTTCCTCTAACTAACTATACAAATTTAAGGGGATGAGGTTGTAAAGTCCCCCAGGAAGTTTTAGCAAACTTCTTGGCGGGATTTACTGAACAGCAGTCATCTATCGTACCTTCAGATTCAGCACCTTCTATAGGTAAGAGTTTAACTTTCTTGTACGTAGTAATAAGTACAGTAATCACATAAAATCTAGAAAACAGACCTGTAAAAATTTATATTTAACATTTGTACAAACCTCCGAAGATAAGCTGAATTTAAAATAACATTTGTAATCAGCGATTTGTTTTACAGGTATAGGTTTAGATTGTGCAGTGATACCACTAAGACAGGATGGATATTTTCTACTTCAAACAACAGATTTTTTCTATCCAATCATCGATAATCCTATTGAAATGGGTATAAAATAATTTTTAAACTGTAATTATGTACAAGACAATAATTATGTATCGTTTCAGGTCGCATCACTTTTGCTAATGTTGTAAGTGATTTATATTCCCTTGGAGTCGTTAACATCGACTGTTTATCTATTTTATTATCAATTCCAGTAGATATGACAGACAAACAACGTGATTGGGCATTCAAATATGTAATAGAAGGATTTAAAGTATGTTAACATCAGAACTATGATATTTTATACGTTGATGACTTATATTGTTTTGTTTTCAGTTGTCAGCTACAGAAGCACAAATAAGACTTACAATAAACACTGTAAACAATAATCCTTGGTTTATTATGGGAGGAATAGCCACGTCTATTTGCACAAGAGATGAATTTATAATGTAATTATTATTTGGTAGTAACACATACATAATCATTATTTACGTTTATAATTTTTAGGCCAGATAATGCCGTAGCTGGAGATGTTCTGGTGCTAACAAAAGCTCTAGGAACGCAAGTGGCCGCTTTAGCTCAAAGTCGTCTAAATCAGAAAGACGAAAGTACTGACAAAATGTTAGCACTTATTTCCGAAGACAGTCTTAAGAAATCAATAAGACAGGCTCAAGTCTCTATGGCTAGATTAAACCGAACAGCTGCTATGTTGATGCACAAATACAACGCACATGGAGCTACAGACGTCACAGGTTTTGGCATCCTGGGTCATGCTGATAACCTGGCTAAATTTCAAAAAAACCAACTCACATTCAAAATCGACACATTGCCTGTATTTGGGTGCTTGGACCAAGTAGCCCAGAGCTTAAATTATGCAAGACTGAGGAAAGGGACTTCGGCTGAAACATCTGGTGGACTTTTGGTAGCAATAGCACAACAAAATGCTAAGTTGTTCTGTGACGAAATAGAAAAAACAGATGGATGTAAAGCGTGGGTCATAGGGAAAATAGAAAAAGGAAACAAGGATGCAGTTATTTGTGATGATTGTCAAATTATAAGTATTTAATACTATCGTTAATGTTTCCATTTCATTTTATTGTTATTATTGTTACAAACACAAAGTGTTTCTTTTTTTATATATTTTAATTATTAATAAATATACTATTGGTCTTTTCAACTTTTAACAGTTGAAATTCACAGCCAAAATATTTTTATAAATTAATATATTGTTATTAAATTATATGTATTTAGTTTAAAAATAATTTTATTAAAAGATATTAAACGAATAATTATAATAGATATTATGATAAAAACTATGCTAAAGTTTTTGAACTGCTAGTTTTTTAAAGGTTATCTATTGTAATTATACAAAATATCAATTGTTATATAAATATGTGCCTTAAAATAAATTCGTACTTTGTTATATCTGAATTAATTTATTTAAATTTCAGAAGTACCATTTTCTTGTACAAATATTATAAAAATAAACAAAACTACTTTCTTAAACAGTTTTCTTACTAAATATATGATATATTTTAACCTTACAGATATATAAGGATAGTTTCACAATAAGGTAAGTAAATTTATTATTTATATAATAATAAAAAAACATCTGCCAAGTAAATGCAAAATTATCATTTTAATAAAAACTGAACTGACATTGGTTAACCGGTTAATTTTTATACAGTATTACTTAAAAATTTTATTTGATACGCCCCTGATTATTATTTCGTGTATTTTAAATTTTTTGACAAATTCAATATAAATCAAATTTTTTTTTTTGTTATGCAAACGTCAAAATGACATTTATATGTCAAAGTAAAAGCAATTTAAAAAAACAAATTACTATTTTTTAAAGATTTTAAAGGGATTTATATATTATAGAAAATTGAATGCTCTACAACAAGGCTTCTTAAAGTGATAGCCGCGGCCCCCTAGGGGGACATGTCCTTCCCACAAGGGGGCCGCGAATATAACAAATAAATTTACTATATCGTTAAATAAGTTTAAATATAAAAATTATGCACTCGCTTAAATTATAAAAATGAAACAAAAAAAATTTTTTTTAACCCATCTGGGTTTAAAAAAAATAGAGGGGGCGTGAGTTATCAATATCAGTTGCAAGAGGGCCGCGACGTCAAAAAGTTTAAGAAGCACTGCTCTACAACAAATATTTAATAAAATTTTCACGTAACATTTGTCTTAAAACAATAACTATTTTGGGGTATCACCCCCTTTTAACACGATTTTTAAATGGGACCATCCTCAAGCTGGACCTAACCAACCAACCAAGTTTCATAAATATCGGTTCAGTGGTTCACGAGTTATGCATGTGATAAGGATTAAGGAGTAAAGCGTTTGGCTTGACTTGAAACGGAATGATCAAGTTAAAATTTTGAAACTTGAGAACAATTGTTTTCTCGTTTTGAAACAATCACAAAGCTTCTCGTATCTTCGATATGACGAGGAGGCAAAATACATTTATATTATGTATCATAATTTCACTTTTTAAATAATGTACAATTTAAAATAAATGTTATAGAAATAATTTTATTTATTTATTAAATACAGTCGGTTTTAACGACATCGAAGGGACCAGTCATATTAGGTCGTAAAAGCCGATAGTCAAAAAAACGGTAAAAAGGCAATTATATGGGACTCAGTCGGACTTTTATTTTGAGTCGTTAAAACCGATATGTTGTATTAACCGATGTCGTTATAACCGGTTTCGACTGTAGTATAATGCATAAAAATAAGTATGTTTCTTGATGATAGATATGTAATACAAACATAGATAAATAAAACTTAATTTTAAATATTATAATCTCTGTACTTTTCAATGATTTTTTCAAATTGAACTGACTGTTTGACAATGATGGAAATAGTCAAAATCGCTCTCAAAATAGATTTTCATTAATTTTGAATTTTTTCATAATCACAATACTTTTTATACGTAAAAGAAAGTAAAATGTCCTGAATACGCACCTGCCTCGACTAAAACATTTGGGGGACAGCGTTCAGCTTTAGTTGAGCGCCTAGCAACTTGAGTAAAGTATACTAAAAACCTATTCTGAATTTTACGTAAAAAAATATCTCTGTTAGAACTACAAAGTGAAAACATAATATTTAAATAAATGTAATAATTATATTTCATATAATATTTTGTGTAAATATTAGTTGATAAAATTATCTTTAAATAGAAAGCTTCAAAATGTCTTAAAATAACGTATTTGTGTATGTTATAAGCAGTATAGTAGTTGTCTATGTTGTATCAAGATAGTAAAATAAAGTCTTTATGAATAAAATGGAAAATAAGTGAAATATTTTTTTATCGTTTACATTTTTTTGATTTTTTTAAACTACTTATATTTTTGTGCATTTAAATAAATAACCTGTGATTGTTTTTTTTTGTGTGAAAATGGATGAAAATGAATATGAGATTAAATCGCCAATAAAACGATTAGGTTCTACAAGAAAACTGCTTATTTTTAACAGTAAGTTACAATTTTATTATACTGATCATTTAAAAACGTCAAATTTCATATTTGCTAATTTATTAATTGCTAAATCGGTTTTAATTTTTTCAAGGTTTTCTGCTAACTGAGACTAATATAGTATTTTATACTGTACTGGTCATTTTTCAAATTAATTATTTTTTTTGCGGTTTACCGCAAAAAATACATTATAATGTATAATCATCAACTTCATATTTTTATCAATATTATTTATTAAAGTATAAGTAATATTCAGTAAGTATTCGTATTATACGATTTCGAATTACGAAAAATCGTAATTACGCGAATAAATTTATCAATATTTAATTTTTGTTGAGTTTAAAATCTATTGCACATTTTTTTAATTGATAAATTACGGGTAACATTTGATTACCGGTCAATTTAAAATCTGAGGGGGGAAATACTCTGTTTGCCCCCTCCTTCCGGCATCCATGAATATTCTAGTGAATTAATGCCTAGATGGGACAAACTTGATAAAAAATACATTTATAATAATGAATTTCATTTCATATGCAAAAAAAATTTGCATACAGAATAGGTAAAAACAAGAGTAATTAAATTATAACGTATGTACATACACACACACACAAACTTTTTTTACAGTCGAGGTACTCAAAAATGAATTGTCTCAAACCTTTAAAAAATATTATTAAACGGAGAAAAATGAAGTCGATTTTTTAAATTACAGATTTAAATTTTGTATCAAAAAATACTATCAGTTTTAATATGTACTGTCAATTGAGTAACTTCTACAATCTCCTTTGTAATTTTTATAATACGCAATTTTTACTATATTTGTAAATATCATTTACATGATTAATTCAACTAATTATTCTTAAGTTAAAATATTTGTTAAATGCTATACAAATTATTCCAATTCAATTAAAAGACAATTCAGTATATTTTTTATTGATATAACAAATTAAACTATACCAATAATATAGATTTCGATCTTGCACACAAAAATTACTTTAGTAACAGTGGTCTAGCAAGAATTACAATATTTTGGACCCTGTTAAATAGTAATATTTTTTAAAAAATTAAGTGATTGTTATGAAATATTTTTCTCTATGTATATTCATTGGAAAATAAATCAAGGCCCCTATTTTCGAGAGTATGTCGATTCAAGTTTTTCGTGCGAGGAGCAGTCGAGATTTTTCATTCGACATTTCTAGAAAAAAAGTCGCATCGAGATTCGAGAATACTGTATAATTTATAGATAATCGAGATTCTAGTAAATAACTTATTGTTAGTGAGTTTTAGTTTAGTAATCTCGAATGAGAAAATGTCGAACGAACTTGAGAAGGGGCCCAAGATGTACTTAAATATGGTAAAATCGAAATGAATGATAATTTTATACTATCTTATCTTTTATTTGAATCTTATGGTCAAATAAAAGTTCATTTGTGATTTTTTGAAATATTATTTAAACTAATATTTATTTTATATGAATTAGCAATAGCAAAGTCTAAACTTATCTCATAATGAATTACAACTGTCAGTTACGATTTCAAACACAAGATTTTATTATAATTTGATATTAAACGGTCAATTTCAACCCACCAAATTACATGTAAAGCATTTTATAAATAAATAAATACAACAGATGCACGTTTAGAATATAATTCTTAGAAATTATTTATTGAAATACTAAAAAAAAACAAATGTTGACACATCATTTGTTAGAAAATGTGTCAACAATTCTTTGAATTTTTTTTTTATATAAAAAATAAAATTAAGTACGACTTAAGTCATGAAAACGAATTTTTAAATTTACTAAATTTTATTTGTAAGTAAAGTCGTATTTTTTTGTATAGATAAAGTATGAAATTAATATTTGATTATGAATTTTAGATTTTTTCATTTGTTCTGACCCCCTTAATACAGCTCTGTTTGTATGCTCTACAATTCAAATCTGTTTGTAACATACTGTAAGTTTTTTTTCTATAAATCACACTTCATGAGATCATATTACGAGTATGCCATGTTTTTTGTATTAAAAATAAACATTAATGTGATATCCAAACGTACATTTTTTCCAGGACACCATCTTGCAAAAAAAATATATATAAAAAACATTATGATTTGGAAACCATGAAAAATATTCATCATTAAGTTTTCACGTTTTTTTAATACACGAAAGAGAAAGTCATTGCAGATATTTTTGATATATAATTAGAACCAACTATCCACAGTTCAAATATTTATAAAAAAAAATACATCATAATATAAATAAATATAACGCTTGTATCTACGTCAGATTCAAAAATTTACATCCTTCTGAATTTAACGAAAGTTTACACAAATACATAGGCGGAGCTAACAATGTTTCAATGAGGGGAGAGGGAACTTTTAATTGAACCCTATTCGGTTGCTAATAGAGTATTTGACTAAATTTTAAAATCTATTGTAAATTGTACGTATATATATAATAGATACTTGTTTAGTATTTTTTTCCAAAATAATGCTGAAAAAAACGCTGAAAATAATCTATTTCTATTCAAATGGAAAAATAAACTGAAATCAATAGGGATCGAGTATTCTGGGTTTTTTAGTAAGAAAGTACGTAATACCAGATACAGTTCTGCTAGACGCGTTAGCGATCACGTGACAAATAGGTTAAATATTACATTTTAAAATTAGGTTTATTGTTAAAATATCGACTTATTTCACGTAAAAAAACACTTGATTGTAAATTATAGTAATACTAGCTGACTCGGCCACGCGTTGCTGTGGCTAACGTTTTTGTCATATTACATTGTTGTAAACTATTTAAGGGGGGGGGGGGGGGGGGTTCGCCCCCCCCATTTCCCAAAGGAGGCTTTACAGTCCCCCACCACCATCACTGTAAAAAAGTGGGAATTCTATTTTAAAACGGGGGGGGGAAAGGGGGGGCACCCCCTCCTTTTCCCATAGGAAGCTTTACAGCCCCCCACCACCACCACCGTAAAAAAATGGGAACTCTGTTTAAAAAAGGGGGGGGCAAAGCCCCCCCCCATTTCCCATAGGAGGCGTCCTATGTTTCAAGTTGGATCAAACTGCACACGGTGTACAAATTTGATTAAAATCGGTTAAGTAGTTTAGGAGTCCATAGCGGAGGAACATGTGACACGTAATTTATATACAGGGTGTCCCATTTTAATCTATCACCCCCCTAATTTTTTTTATCTATCAATTAAATCAAAAAATGTTTCAAATAAAAGTTGTTTGGTTTTGAGGGGGACCCAAATTGGCGTTATTAATTTTTTATTTTTTGGACGTCTTCATGGTCAAATAGGACCAACTTTTTTTTTTCAAATGGAAACCTATATATTTTATTATGGTATCTTATTGCTTGAGAAAAAACAAGTAGCTTTTGTTTTAAATAATTTTTTGTAAGACTTCAATTTTTTTTAATATTTAACAAAATAATTTTAGATTTTTGAGTTTTCATTAATTTCTTACTCGAAATTCTTTAACTTTAGAGGAAAAGTGTAAAAAACAAAAATGTTTATTTTAATGTGATATAACTAGAAAAATGATTTCAGATTTTTTTAAATTAAATTTTTTTTGCTTTAATATTTTGAAGAGCAAAAGTTAAAAATTAATTCTGATATAATTTTCTTAGTTATATCAAATTAAAATAAACATTTTTTGTTTTTTACACTTTTCTTCTAAAGTAAATGGGTTTCGAGTAAAAAATTAGTGAAAACTCTAAAATCTAAAATTATTTTGTTAAATATTAAAAAAAATTGATGTCATACAAAAAATTATTTAAAACAAAAGCTACTTGTTTTTTCTCAAACAATAAGATACCATAATAAAAAATATAGGTTTCCATTTGAAAAAAAAATGTTGGTTCTATTTGACCATGAAGACGTCCAAAAAATAAAAAAATAATAACGCCATTTTGGGTCCCCCTCAAAACCAAACAACTTTTATTTGAAACATTTTTTGATTTAATTGATAGATAAAAAAAATTAGGGGGGTGATAGATTAAAATGGGACACCCTGTATATTAAGATATACTACACTAATTTAGAACATTTTAGTCTTTATTATTAAATTAATAGTGTGAAATACCCTATTGTTGATTTAATTAAGTTCACTTTTTTTTATTTGCCAAAAATTACGTTTCTTTGTAAACGTTGTTAAGATTAAGGTACAAAGAATCGAAAAATTATATACAAAATTAATTTTTTCTTAAAGTTCATTCAATATTTTTATCGGGAAGAGTTATCGTTTTCAATTATAATAATAATATAATATCATAATTTCCGGTTTAACAGGAAGTTATTAATTGTTCTACTTATATAATATTTCTAATCGTAATTGTTTACAGAGGGGTCAATTTGCATCATTTGTAATTATATTTTATTACAACGCGAATTCTAGTTTCTATAAGATGCGTAGTATAGAATTGGGGTAGGTAGAACGACAATGAATAAAATTGTCAAAAATGTTAGTCTTACCTTAGGTTGCATAAAGCAAAATAATCAACGATTAGTTAATCGGTTGTTTTCAATCGATGATTAATGTTTATTCTAAACTTATTCTCAAATTGTAAATGAACAATTCACTAAATATGACATTTTTTTACCTTATAATATTTATCATAACCGTGATTGTTATTTAAAATTGACGTAATAATGCTTTGAAAACAACTGATAACTACACTGAAAAAATTTAATGTTAATTTTTAACATAAAAAACATTTTAACGGGAGGACGAAATTTCATTCTGTGAAAAATTAATCGGTAACGTAGTAATATTTTATACCAACAGTATCAAAAATTACTATACCGTATGTAAAAATAATTATAAAACTTAAATAATTATTAATAGTCAGATGAAAAAATTTCATTAACATTTTTATTTATTTTCGATGCGTAGGAATGGGAAAAAAATAAAAAATTGCATAGATTGATGACCCGACACGGTAAAATTTAAAAGAACTACAATTCAATATAATACTGTATAGCAGTTACTATGACGGCGATAGGCCAGATATGAAAAGTAATATAGAAACATAGTAAAATTATAGAGAATGTACGTGAAATTTTCATATGCAAGAAATAAAATTAAAGAATAGCGTAATTACTTTTTTTAGAGTAAATAAATTTTAATGCGTACTATGTTAAAATTTACCAGTATATCATTGTAATTTTTCATTTACATTATTTTAAATTCTACTGACTTTTCTATTATTTTTTTTCAGAAGTTGATTCTGTCCTCAGGTTCACAGCATTTTTAAAAGAATATTCTCTCCGTGTAATCGTGGATTATTTTGCTTTATGCAACCCGAGGTTACAAATAAGGAACTGGCACCAGTCGTGGGCACTTTAAAAGCAAGGTATAACGTTTTTTGGGGGGAATAATGAGCTTTATAAATTTTCATGAACTCATGTTACTAATAAAACAAGTAATATTTTATTAAATCAATTAAATTATTAAAGTTTGTAAATATACTTTTTTTTAATTATATCTACCCTTTTATTTTGTTAATGTTCTTCTCCTAAGACACAAAAGTTATAAAATAAAAAATCTGAAAATTTTAAACAATGTAAAGTATTTACATAAAAAAATACTCTTTTCTTGATAGTGTGTCCAACCGCGATAATTATTTATCCACTGTTTTTAAACAAAATGATCAATTATCATCAAATCACGCTGTAAGACAGTTAAATGTATATAGATTAAAATCAAGTAATGGCAATAATCAAATATCAACAAATATATCTAATTCAGTATATTTAATTAAAAATTGCCCAACACTGATGCCAGTACCTTTTATCTAGTATCTATTCGCAATCTGCCACGGGTTTTGTAAAATACATTAACAATTCATAACCATAACCCTTTAACCTTAAGTGTGAATGCTTATGTTCGATCCTTATTACTATTCTTGTGTGATATGTATTGTATATAATAAATAAACATATATGTAAATGTGTAACTAGCACGTCTGTTGAAAATAATAGAATAACATACATATCATACATGTGTAAGTTGACTTTACTTATAATTTGCTGGCTATTGTAATTTAATGAACATGAAAACAGTAAGAGATTGCGAATTTATAAGAAAATAAGCAAAAACTAGGTATATTAATATGAGAGCTATACGCTTTTTACAGAAACTGTTTAAATTTTGACTAATTTATAAGGACAAAACAGTATTTTATAAAAAGTTTCTTGCCTTTTTTGTAATGTTTACAATAAGTAAAAAAAAATTCCTCGCATAGATATACAAAATTCTCACTAATTGTATCATAAAAAAGATAAATTAATATTTAAAAAATATGGATCTTGGCTTTTGGGTATAAACCGCGTCAATTTGATCGCACTTTCAATAATAATGTCCAATGCAATGTGTGTCGAAACGTTGGCCGATAGAATGACCAAATCGACGCGGTTTATATTTTAAAAAATAATTTCTCAATAACTTTTTTTTTTGTAAGAAACAGTTTTTCGTAAATGTTTTAGGCTGAAGAATCAATGTTCCTTATTTTTAAAATGACTATTTAAATCTATATACCACTTTGTCTACCACGTAGAACGTGTCTATATTCTGCCTCTGTCACACTCCCTTTATTTTGAATAGTAAATCTATCTTTTTTCAATACATATAATATCGTATTCGTTAATTTCTCTCTTGCACCCTTTTTTAACATATAGTAAATGCGCCAGGAGTGGATTAAAATTATTTTTATTACATATATCAATTTGATTTCGAAAAAAATATAATATTGAATATTAAAAGACGTATAAGATCGATACAAAATACTTTCCACTAAGTTCGAGATCACAATCGAAGATTATAGTGCTATATATGATTAAGCAGCACAAATCTTCATTATCTCACGAATTAGGGTCGATCCAGACTATAGAGCCGGTCTCGCTCCAGTCAAATATTCAGTTAAGTAATACTGTATCGGAGCGAATTTGGACCAATAACTGTTTATTTATATTTGATTTATATTTGATTTGAATGGCTCCATAGTTACCCGCCAAATTTACTAAAATTCACTAAAATTGGAAACATTTGTTTATAAAAAATTGAAATGATTTTTTTGTCCCTAATAATTTTTGATAAATACGTTACTGTACAAAATACCGTCTTTATTAAAAGATTAATCTCCTTTCTTTGTTTAACGCATTTGTTTTCGATATTCCCTGTTTCTGTCTAACACCCTTGTTGTTAACATCCGGATTTGACAATTTTAAGAGGAAATATGCGCACGCACTTTGTCTAGACATGTAAGCCAGAAAGAGATGGTATTACACTTGAAACAGTGGTGGCGTTATGCGACATAAAATAAATAAAACATTTTTTTTTACTTTCTTATACGTAAAATGAAATATTGTAGTAATGAAAATTTAAAAAAGTTAAAGATATTAATATAATAATTAGTTAGTAAAAAAATATAATTATATAAATGTTATACGTAGAAGGAAAGTCGATATTCTTCAGGTTATGCTCAAGAACTCTGTATTTATTTGAAAATTAAAAAAATCTAATATTTATGAAACCTTGCCCCAATTCTCGAGTTCGTTCGACTTTTTCTCATTCGATATTACTAAACTAAAACTAAAAGTCACTAATGTAAGTTATTTACTAGAATCTCGATTGTGTAAATTATACAGTATTCTCGAATCTCGACGTGACTTTCTTTTCTAGAAATATCGAATGAAAAATCTCGACTGCTCCTGGGCATGCGAGATTTAAAATTTCGAACGAAAACCTCGAATCGACATATTCTCGAGTGAGGGGTCCAGGTGCGGATTAATTATTTATTTTTGACTACGCCACTGTTGAGGAAAACACAAACAAGCCTCACGTTACAACGAAATGTTAGCATCTGAACATACCCTTTCTGTCTTTCATACCAACATTGGTATACATCTATCTCACATATTGCGATCTATATTGGTATCACTGATCAGAGAGAAGTTTCAGTTCTAGTCTATGTGACCGGTAAATTGTGCAGCAAATGCTGATCAGAACCATTTTAAACAAATATAAATGTACATAGTTGATAGTTGTATGTGTTTATAAAATAAACTATGTTAATTTTCATGAAAAATGTTTTCAATGATGTATAGTGAATTTTGATCTCAAAATAGTGTTTTTGTGAACTCGACATGTTCCAATGTATTATTCAACAAAGAAATGGTTGGATCCATGGTCCTATACCAGAACTAAAGGATGTTTTCCCAGGTTTGTTAAATGGAATAGTAAAATTAATCGGTTTTCAACGTTTACAGATATAAAAAAAAGTAAAGAGTAGCAACTTTTCTTTTCACCGTTATTTTCACGAATATTTTTTTTTAAGAAAGATCTTTGATCTACTGTAGTAATAATGAGATAAAAGATTAAGCATTTTGGCAGTTTTTTAAATATTATTACTGATAACTGTTTGGCTTATATTACACCATAAAAATATAAAAAAATATAATAAATATTAATATATAATAAGACATTCCTATCATGTTTTTTAAAATAAACTAGGTATTAATCAAAAAATTTTCTGAGTCATTTGAAAGCTGATATATGTACGAATAATTGTTAATTTTGGATTGATATTTATGAACTAATAAGAACAGAAAATGGCTTCAAATAAAGTCTCAATATTGTTAGCAGAAATCGGGGTTGAACTGATTTAAATAAGATTTAATTGATTTTTATAATGAAACTATCCAATTATTTTAAATTATATGATATAAATAGTTTTATTTTAATATATGAGATCATTTTACGTCGATGTTTATAATATACATATGTTAATAAATTAATAAAACTAATATTAACAAGTTTTGATGAATTTAACAAAAATTGTTTTTATTTAAATTAATTTGAACTGTGAATAAAAAAAATATAGAATACTTGTACTAAAACATACGCACGAAAAAATGTTGTCTTAATTTTTAAATCATTCTGCGTTTATGGGCATTTTATTTAAATTATAGATCATCTAATTGATAATTATGAAAATCAGCATGCAAGAATTTCAAACGATTAGAAATTTAATTATTTTCTTTGATTTCATTTAAAATAAAATAGTGAAAGTATTAAAAATAATATAAATAAATACATATATGTATATTAAAACATCTTATATTTGTGAAATAGTAATATGAAGTTACAAATCATATAAGTACATACTCAATTCTATTTAATTTTATAATCTAATATTCATTATACTAAAATAATTTTATGAAATTCATAAGTTTCCTTATTTAAACGAGAAATGATAATTTATATTCATATTATCTTAAACATGATATATGAAATGAAACAAACAAATGTATTCAGAACGATAGAAAAAAATATATAATAAAAAAATCAATTTAAAAAAGTCAGCGAAGTGTATACATCGTACAAATACACAATATGCGGGCTCCGATATGAACGAAACCATTTTCCTGGAATGACACATATTTCCACTATACTGCCATTTTTTCAGTTTTTTTTTACATCAATTAGGCATGGAAATAATTTCTACTTTTCGCGGGAAAATATTTTTTTAAAGTTATTTTGATAACCCCCTCCCCACTTGTATATACGAGAAGAAATATGTATTTTGTTTTGTTACATAGTTTTTTTAAATCGCGGCAAATAACATTTTTTCGATTTTCATTTACGTATTTCAAATTTCAGCTTGATCGGTCTGGTAGTTTTTGAGTTATAATACTACAGACAGACGAGCAAAATAACGTATTATTAGCATTAAAAAATGTTATTGATGAAATTTGAGTATTGTTATAAATTAAGAAATTAATTTCTGAAGAAATACGTATAAGAAAGTTTGGTTTCGTTTACAATTGTGTTGTTGATTTCAGATATCAGACAGCAGTTAAATGAGCAGCTAAGATGTCTGGACATGCGAATGGAGGCCCAAGTGGCCCTCGTAACAGAACTGCAAGATTTCTTCAAAAGAAGGGGGGAACTGGAGTTAGAATATTCAAAAAGCCTAGACAAGTTAGCAAAAACATTGCAACTTAGGTACAAGGAACAAAAACACAAGTAAGTTAATAATTATTTATATAGTACACAGAAAAAAACTGTATTGGAACAAGAAAACCTTGTTTTGTATATAACAAAAACAATATTTTCTTAATATAAGAAACATACTCTTAATCCAACTACGTTATTTCCCTCGTTCAAGAATACTATAGTTGGTTTAAGAGATTATTGCTTATCTTAAGAAAATATTGTTTTCGTTATATACAAAACAAGGTTTACTTGGTTTGAGAAATCCTTCCTACCAGTGTATGCATGTTATTTATGCCAAAAAGAACCCAATAATAATTTTGAATCCAATTTTTAACATATAAGGTACTGGCACCAGTCATGGGTACTTTAAGAGCAAGGGGCTCTTAAATGATGGGCTTCATTTTTGTAATTTCCATGTTACTAATAAAACAAGTAACTTTTTTTAATGAATTCAATTACCAAAGTCCGCAAATAATTTTTTTTTAATTATAGTTTATGTTTTTTCATCAGTAATAAATAACGTATATGTGGTAATGGATACCCAGTGATGGACACTTGCTAATGATTACAAAATAATAAGTACTAAAATAAAATTTAAAACACTGTTAAGCATTTCCATAAAAAATATAATTTTCTTTTGATAGTCAACCGAACCGCGATAATTATTTGTCCACTGTTTTTAAACAAAATGATCAATTATTATCATCAAATCACGCTGTAAGATAGTTAAATGTATATAGATTAATATACAGTAATGGCAATAATCAAATATCAACAAATATTTCTAATTCAGTACATTTAATTAAAAATTGCCCAAGACTGGTGCCAGGGCCCCTATTTTCGAGTTCGTTCGACTTTTTCTCATTCGAGATTACAAAACTAAAACTAAAAGTCACATAACAAGTCTTGAGGGTTTCGCGGTGATCTTGATATGGATCTTGGTTTCTGGGTGTAAACCAAGATCCACAAAAGGCACTAAGTTATTTACTAGAATCTCGATTGTGTAAATTATACCGTATTCTCGAATCTCAATGCGACTTTTTTCTATAGAAATGTCGAATGAAAAACCACGACTGCTCCTGGGCATGCGAGATTTAAAATTTCGAACGAAAAATTCGAATTGAGAATAGGGGCCCAGTACCTTAATCGATTTTTTTTCTATTCTACTGTATGGATTTAAAGATAACTAAAACTACATATTGCAAACAAAAATTAATATTACATTTTATATTTCTGAATAGTTCAAATGCCGTCATATCAAAGTTAAACTGTCAAATTAAAAAAAGTCAATTAAAACGTCTTCTATTAACTAGAATTGTACACAACTAATAATAGCGATAATTAAGAAAATTAATAATGTGTCTAAACAAGAAATTCATTGTAATATGTTGGTAATAATAATAATTGTAATAACTTGGCATTAGTGGAATATGGAAAATAGTATTCATCACATATCTGACAATGAGTCTATTAAAAAACAGTTTACATCAAAAAAAGTTATCGCAGCTCATATATGAATTAACGTAATACAGTGGAAACCGGTTGTAACGTACGTCGTATTAACAACATCGGTTAATACGACGTATCGGTTATAACGACGAAAATAAAAGTCCCGGCTGAATCCCATATAATTGCCTTTTATAATATACCGTTTATAACATTGTTTACAACGAAATACCGCTTTTAACGACTTTTTGTTTACAATATTTTCGGAGAAAATCGGTGTATTATAATATTTTTAAATATTTTTGAAGGGCTGAATCTCTGCGAAAAATGATCGTAGAAAAATTTTTAAATTGGAGTTTTAAAGATAATTTTTTAATCATTAGTTGAAAATTTTTATAAATTTATATAAATTTCGAGAAACTCCACGGGTCTTAATAAATTTATTACATCAAATCTAATAATGTTTTTTTTGTGGACCAGACTTCTTTCTTCCAATTACATTTTTTTCTATCGCTGTATGGTCATTTTTGTTCAAGTTATTTACAATCAAAGTAAAAATCACAAATTTAGTTTTGAGTGCCTATAACTATGGAACAAATAAACGTAAAAAAAATCCAAAAGCAAATTTGGAAAGCTGAAAATATTTTCTTCACGCCCTTTAGTTGTTCATTCGATAAAAAAATTCATTTCGTAAAATCGATATGAAAATTGTATATTTTTCATAAAGCATGGGGAGCTGATCATTGTGAACAAAAATTGTTAAAATTTGCAAATATAGTAACAAAATATCTTTGACTTTTTAAATTTTTCCCACAATGACAAAGTTTCTTGGACGCAAATAACTCGATCAAAAATTTGATCTACAAAAATAATTTTAGATTTGATCAAAAAATTTTTGTCGTAGTTGTATCGACGCTTCATCCAAAAAAGGTTATCCTGAGAGACAAAAAAATTCAACTAATGATTGAAACACTAGAACGTATAAACATTAAAATCCTATTTTACTTTTTTATGATCATTTTTCGCGGAGAAACAGCCTTTAATAATACCTTTAAAAAATTGGAAAATTTGAATGATCCTTTAACTCTCACAGAACAATATGGCATGTTTGATCGCTTAGGGTACAAAGCAAAAAATTTGAACGATTCACGACTTTGCAGATGTTTTAGAAATGCCTTTAACTTTAAAAACAGATACATTAATGATCCCATGATTTACCCCAAAGACCCCTCCTATGTTTTTTTTTCAAATGGATTTTACAGAATGAATTTTTTTATCGTATGAATAACTACTTAAAAGGCGTTATAAGCACTCAAAATTAAATTTGTGAATTTTTGCTTTAATTGCAAATAACATGGTAAAAAATGGTCATTTAGATAAAAAAAAATAAGAAAAGAGTCTGATTTATAAATTTTACAATAGTCAATTACTAAATTTTTTCAAATAAATTCATCAAAACCCGCAAATCCTCCCAAAATTTATATAAATTTTGTAGAAAAAAATTTCGACGATTCCTCTTAAAAAAGAGGTTAGGTTACAATTTATTACAATTTTCAACTAATGATTTAAAAACTAGAGTGTTCAAGCTTTAAAAATATTTTCTTTAACTGTTCTACGATCATTTTCAAAATAAACCTGAAATATTGAATAATTTTAAGTAATCCTTTAATTTTGAAATTAAGTGTATAATAATCTATTTTACAAATCAAATTATAATATTTGCATTAATAATTTTGAATATTATTACATTTTACCATCTCCCGGGAAAAAATAGATTGAAGTGATCAAATCAGATCTTGACAGATCTGCAATTTGAGACAAAATTATATTTGTTCACTGGTTTTTGATCTGTGAACACTTGAAAAGATCTACAATGATCTACAACGATCTGCAAAGATCTTTAATAATCATTGTGAATTTTCAACGTTTTAATCTCTATCACGATCTACAACGATCTTTAGAGATTTTGTAGATCTTTGCATGTCTCCACAGATCAAAAACCAGTGAAAAAATATGATGTCTCAAAATGCGGATCTATCAAGATCTGATTTGATCACTTCAGACCTAATTTTTTTTCCCGGGCTATCATATCTATTTTGAATTCAAATTACGAGTAGGGGAGAGGAGGGGTATATTAGAAGTACATATACCAATAGAATTGTGGTAATAAATAATACAGATAGTGTATTTTTTGTAACAGACCAATCTATTGTACACTCAGCACTCTGCTATACGACCATCCACTACACGACCGCTCCGTTATACAATAAGTTCTAACCAACGTCCTTCCCCCATCTCCACCATAATACCACCGTGACTGCTATATTTCTGCGCGTTTAAATTCACCAATCAACGTTGGTGAGTGCCCCTCTAACCGTCGTATAGTGGAATTTTTGAATTACCGATGCCGTCGTATAGCAGAATGTTGAATATAATAACATGTCCTGACTGACTGAATGATTCATCATCGCCGAGCCTAAACCCCTGGACCTAAATGGGTGTCTTCCTTTTATGACGTAAGCACCCACTAAGAAAGGATTTTTTGATATTCAACCCCTACGGGGGTAAAAGGGGATGTTAAAATTTGTATGGAGGTAAACAATTTTTTGGCCGGGCTTACTTGAAACTTTGCAAAATGATTCTATAATACAAATAATTAAAAATGTATTTCCGTTTTTCTCAAAACTCAACCCCTAAAGAGTTGCCATGGTAAGGGGAAGAGGAAAGTTTTTGATATGTTTATCTGTATTGATGTTTAAGTTATTATGGTAAATTCGGGCAAAATAATCTTCAATAAAAATAAAAATTTCGACATTCAACCCCCTAATGACGGGGCTAGACAGGGGATGGTTTTAAGGGGATTGTAATTAGTTTCATTCGACCCGGTGGGAAAAATACCACGGGAGTGGGGGTTTGAAAATCCACGCGTGCGAAGCCGCGAGTTACTGCTAAAATTTTGATAGTTTTAAATTTTATCTATGCGTCCACGTTTGATAAAAACTAATTAAATATTTTACGTAAACTTAAATAAATTGTTGGAAATTGAAGAAATGTTTAATTATTGAATATGTCTAATTAATTTGTAATGAAACGTAGCCACAGAAAATCGTTTTAAACTAAAACATTTTCAGCTATTCATAAGATCAGTGCAGAATTGTTAATATTCAGTAAAAATCTTGTGAATTTTGTTTAGAAAATATAACGTTAAAAAATAAGCAATATAATGGAATTAAAAAATCGCAGATGTTATTTTACAGTTAATTTATAAAAATTCCAATATATTATAACTGTGTGTTATGTCAAAAAAATGTAGGCAATTTAGATTACTATTAAAAGTGTTAATTGAAACCATATGTTCCTTGGTTAGATATAAATATTTAGAATCTTATGAAAGGCCATTTTTTTAACAAAAATAATCATATTATCTCATTGTTTTATATATCATTGTACAGTTTTAGAACGGTAGGTATTCAGGCTGAATAAAAAGTAAAAAAAATCGATTTTAGTCTTAAATTACAACTTAAGAAAAAAAAATTGTAAATTATTTTTTATTATAATTTTTTAATAGCATCTTATAATTTAATATCATTCTCTACAAGTTCATCTAAAAATATCACATGAGAGGACTTTCTTATACGCGTGTAAATAAATTAGAATAAGATGTATAAATATTTACTTTAACAAAGTTATAATATGTAGTAATAATTTTTTTAAATTTCAGACGCGAACAATTGCCACTTTTTTCAAGTTATACTTGCTGGGAACAGCTTGTTTCTCAAACTAAGAATCTCAGTAGGGATCATGCGGCGCTTTCTGAAATATACTCAAACCACTTAGTCTCTAGACTATCTCAAGTAATGGAAGATGTACAAAGGATCTACAGAAGGGTAAAAAATATTATTGCTTATATATAACTAGAAAAACTACACCCTGCCTGTTTTTTTTAAACCAAATCATTTTTATTAGAAAATAGCAATTTAAATTTTTTTTAATACGTCAACATCAAAACTAACTATTTTTATTACAAAATATCCTTAATACAGGCCTGTAGTACATCAATTATCATATAATAGAGACTAATTCTAGGATTTCAGGCTTTCCTAACAGTGAATGTCACATCTAAATCATTTCAGTAATTTTCATGTCAAATCAGAACAAACAATTTATTAATATTGATTAATTATATTTCTAGTGCCGAGAAATCGGTTACGAAACTCACGAAGAAATATTACGAGTATTACATGAACTACACACGACAATGAAAACGTATCACAACTATCAAACAGAGTGTCGGCAAGTAGAAACAAAGCTCCGTCTTGCTGAAAACCAACGGGGAAAACTCGAACAATCATTGCCCAGGGATAAGCTGGACAGGTCTAAAAAATACAGGATGATTGAAAAAGAAGTAGCCAAAGTAAATATATTAACATAAAAATCCAAATGACTAAATAAATAATATTTTCCTACATTCTGTTTTTTAGCGAAAAAATAAATACACCGATGCCAAACTAAAAGCTTTAAAAGCACGAAACGAGTATATTTTATGTCTAGAAGCTTCGAATACAACAATACACAAATATTTTATGGACGATCTCTCAGATTTAATCGATGTAAGTACTAAAAAAAATGTTTGCTAATTAAAAAAAAAAATAGTGATATATTGAAAAAAACATTAATTGTTTTGAATTATGAAATCAATCAATAAAAAAATTTTATTTCTTTTTCAGTGCATGGATTTTGGATTCCACAACTGCATATCAAGAGCTCTCTTGATGCATGTGTCAGCCGAAGAAGGGCGCCAAAAGTCAGTTCAAAGGGGAATGGACGCTCTTACATCTTGCATCGGTTCTCTCGACTCACGTCTAGATAAACAACGCTTCCTAGAGTACAATCATCAAGCGTTTATGTTGCCAAAGAAATTGGAATTTCAGGGTCAGCGTGGAGATGATGTAATTATACATTCAGAAGTTAAAGTGACTAACTTGATTTATTGTTGCAAGCTTTCAAGTCCTATTTACATAATATAACAGCCTAAAATATCATACTTATAGAATTATGTCCGTTTGACTAATTATTTACAGTCAATAATTATTAATTAACCTTTCATTTTATTAAATCGGACTTTATTTCTATTATTATAAATAACAACACGTTATAATGTGTAAATGGGCCTTAAGGTGGTTCGCCTAGCATCAGAAGCATGCATATATCAAATGCTGTATATTAATTTAAAATATTGAACATCTAATTTACTATTTTACATTCACATAAAATATAGTCAAAAAAGTTACAACTGTATTGCAAATATTTAATATAATTTAATTTTATATATAATCTATGATGTGATTAAATAAGAATGTTAAGGTAAATATATCTATCTAGTGATCGAACCACCTTTATATCATAAATGTATGAACACATAATCAAAATGAAAATTTCAAATCCAGGTAACAGAACCAGAGTTACAAAAGATACTGCACCAAGAAATGGAAACACGATTAAACCAGCTAAAAGAACGTGTCACCACACTTCGTGCTGAATCCGACGAAGTATGGAAAACAATAGAAACAGCTGAGTCAACATTACTTGAAATGTTAAGTGCACGCGACTATGATTGCACACATTTCTTTGAGGAGGGAGCATCTCTGTCTAGCTCTACAGGTTCTGCGATCACATTGCAATCAAAACCACAAGAAACAATTTCTATGAAGCTGCGAGCTGACAGGCATGAGACTGAAGAATTTTATTTATCGGTATTATTATTAATCCTCAGACACTTTTTTGTTAGACAACCCGTTTTATAATTTAAAAAAAAAAAAAAAACTCTTAGAAAAAAGATGTTTTATATCTTTATACAGACATTCTTTAATTTTAATATTCTTTCTGAACAGAAATTCAGGGAGTATTTACTGGGAACAACTCGAATCGCAAGACTAGATGCAAAACAAGAATATCTAAGCCAATCCCTAGCCACTGCGGTGGGTTCTGGGGGAGACACAGATTGCTCTACCAACACAGTAATCTCTAAACCTATACGCCGCAAACGGATAGGACGGATGATTCTCAACGGCCAGCCAAAATTATTCGGAGGATCTTTGGAAGAATATCTAGAGTCAACTAATCAAGATATACCTCTTATTATTAAATCTTGTATACGAGTCATCAATTTATATGGTAATTATTTATATTATACATATCCAACTCCACTAGCTTTTGAGACATAAATGAAGACTGATAGATAATACTGATATTGATTTCTAGGTTTGCATCACCAGGGTATATTTAGAGTGTCTGGTTCTCAAGTAGAAATAAACAATTTCCGAGAGTCCTTCGAAAGAGGGGAAGATCCTTTGGCCGACATGACTGATGCTTCAGATATCAACAGTGTTGCAGGGGTCCTTAAACTTTACCTCCGTGAACTCAGGGAACCACTCTTCCCTATTATTTACTTTGAACAATTTATGGAATTAGCACGTAAGAGAATTTTTAATTAAATAATTCACCCAATAATATATATCCCGCATTATTTCATTTTTTTTTTAATTTTAATTAGTTCATTTATTTTCAGAACTTGAAACAAGAAATGATTTCGTAATTAGGATGAAAAAAATAATACAAAGTTTGCCTAGACAAGTTGTTATAGTTATGAGATACCTATTCGCTTTTCTAAATCAGTAAGTACATTTAACCTTTACCAATTTTCAAATTGATAGTAAATGTTCTTTACTGTAAATGTCCTTTCTGTGGACTGTGCCAACACAATCAATTCTATTATAAATGACAACTATACAAATAAATAGGGGCTTTGAGGAGTGCGAGTTTTCAGTATGGTAGTACTGTGCCCAACCGGCTTAACAGTATAGAATGTCTACTGTACATCATATTTTTTAAATTTACAAAAAATTATGTCCGGTATCATACGGGATCTAGCAATTTGCTCTCAAATGAGATATCAAATTTATATGATAGTTCTCTTGGAGTTTTCTGATGACTTTGACAACTTTCATGCACGCGTTGTATGTAAACACCAACGATATTAAAACAGTGGTGATATTATGAAAATTATTTTATATGGTCCGAGTTGCCAACTGTTTGACAATACGTTGAAGTATCACTGTTCTAAATTCCGTAGCAAATCCATAGATACTATCACAAAATTAATAACCTCATTTGTGAGTGCTTGCTAGCTTGCAAATTTGCTAACCCCTTTATGATACTGGACATCATTCTAATATTTAATTATATATTTTTCAAAAACCATGTAACTAATGTTTTTGTTTGAATTCATTTTTATACAAAAATTCAAACAGCAAGGATTGAATAAAAATTCAATTTAAATAAATAAAAAGCATACTCACTGTAAATACCTTTTCTGAATTCAGGGTCTATAAATGCACGCACTACAAAACATACACTTATATATTTATAATGTTTTAAGTATATTTTTTATAACTAATGTATAATTAATTGAAATACGCACAAATTACATATATTAACAAATATAATATGTGTATTAACATAAAAATAAAAACGCGATTTTATTTGATGATTTTTAAACAAGGAAATGTCAAAAATTAATATCTGGCAACTAGCATCTAGTGACAATAGACAGAACTAAAAAATATTCAAACAAAATAGAATTTTAATTATTGAATTTACATGCATACATATGTATTGTTTTAGACTAAGACTAATATTCGACTTTTAGAATATATATTAAAACGCAAATTATTATTTAAACTCAAACGGTATCACATTCATATAAAATTTGATAAAGCTAGGTTATACCATGGTTACAGTGTTGTCGACATTTACATCACTATGTATTAATAATCCCCTTTATGATACCGGACATCATTCTAATATTTTTAAATACATATATATTTTTCAAAAACCATGTAACTAATGTCTTTGTTTGAATTCATTTTTATACAAAAATTGAAACAGCAAGGATTGAATAAAAATTCAATTTAAATAAATAAAAAGCATACTCACTGTAAATACCTTTTCTGAATTCAGAGTCTATAAATGCACACACTACAAAACATACACTTATATATTTATAATGTTTTAAGTATATTTTTTATAACTAATGTATAATTAATTGAAATACGCACAAATTACATATATTAACAAATATAATATATGTATTAACATAAAAATAAAAACGCAATTTTATTTGATGATTTTTAAACAAGGAAATGTCAAAAATTAATATCTAGCAACTAGCGACAATAGACAGAACTATAAAAAAATTCAAACAAAATAGAATTTTAATTATTGAATTTACATGCATACATATGTATTGTTTTAGACTAATATTGGACTTTTAGAATACATATTAAAACGCAAATTATCATTTAAACTCATAAACGGTATCACATTCATATTAAATTTGATAAAGCTAGGTTATACCACAGTTAAAGTGTTGTCGACATTTACATCACTATGTATTAATAATCCCCTTTATGATACCGGACATCATTCTAATATTTTTAAATACATATATATTTTTCAAAAACCATGTAACTAATGTCTTTGTTTGAATTCATTTTTATACAAAAATTCAAACAGCAAGGATTGAATAAAAATTCAATTTAAATAAATAAAAAGCATACTCACTGTAAATACCTTTTCTGAATTCACGGTCTATAAATGCACACACTACAAAACATACACTTATATATTTATAATGTTTTAAGTATATTTTTTTATAACTAATTGATTGAAATACGCACAAATTACATATATTAACATAATATATATAATATATGTATTAACATAAAAATAAAAACGCGATTTTATTTGATGATTTTTAAACAAGGAAATGTCAAAATGTAATAACTAGCATCTAGTGACAATAGACAGAATTAAAAAAAAAATTCAAACAAAATAGAATTTCAATTATTGAATTTACGTGCATACATATGTATTGTTTTAAACTAATATTGGACTTTTAGAATATATATTAAATATATATTAATACATTATTATTTAAACTCAAACGTTATCACATTCATATTAAATTTGATAAAGCTAGGTTATACCACGGTTACAGTGTTGTCGAAATTTACATCACTATTAATAAACCCCTTTATGATACCGGACATCATTCTAATATTTAAATATATATTTGTCTAAAACAATGCAAATAATGTCTTTGTTTGAATTCATTTTTATACAAAAATTCAAACAGCAAGGATTGAATAAAAATTCAATTTAAATAAATAAAAAGCATACTCACTGTAAATACCTTTTCTGAATTCACGGTCTATAAATGCACACACTACAAAACATACACTTATATATTTATAATGTTTTAAGTATATTTTTTTTTAACTAATGTATAATTAATTGAAATACGCACAAATTACATATATTATTAACATATATAATATATGTATTAACATAAAAATAAAAACACGATTTTATTTGATGATTTTTAAACAAGGAAATGTCAAAATTTAATAACTAGCATCTAGCGACAATAGACAGAACTAAAAAAAAATTCAAACAAAATAGAATTTTAATTATTGAATTTACATGCATACAAATGTATTGTTTTAGACTAATATTCGACTTTTAGAATATATATTAAAACGCAAATTATTATTTAAACTCAAACGGTATCACATTCATATTAAATTTGATAAAGCTAGGTTATGCCACTGTTACAGTGTTGTTGACATTTACATCACTATTAATTTTTTAAAATGATTTGATTACCCTTATTGATGTTAATTCACTTTACAAACTTCATTTTAGTATAAAAACACATACATTTTAAACGTATTTAACGTTATTTTTACAATAAATAACCGCCACCTAAAAATGTTGTCAATCCAAATCAACGAGATTTGTTATATTGAATTTATACAATTGCAATTGCAAATATGTATGTATTCACATGGAATTTAAACGATGTTAGGTTATACACTAGCTGAGACTCTATTATTGATAATGACTATATGCTATATGTATAATTATACTGATTTATTACACATTTTTAAGTATAGTATACATTAACAATGAATTCTAGATACATACTCTTATCTGCTCGATTCACGTTGTTGGTAATTCAACCGCTTGATTTAAGAACGTCGAGAGGGGCCCCCACCACCGTGCCAACCTCAAAGTTAATTGGTGAATTTAAATTTCGCGCAGAAATACATATAGCAATCATGCTAGTATTATGGTGGGGATAGGGGAAGGTTACTAAATCGCGCGTTTGGTCTGTTACTAAATCAAGCGGTGATTAAATCGAAGGTTACTAAATCGAGAGATGATTGTAGATATCTTACACACACACTTCATTTTTATTAATAAAAATGTGAAAATGTCCTCTATTATCAATTAAAATTTCATCAACAATAATAAAAGATAACACTAAAATATAAAAATTTGTATCACTATATAAAAAATAATATTTTAAGCACTTTTTTCGCAATTGTTCGCGGATACTATTTTTTAAAATACTCAAATACATATAGATAAATCATATAACCTTATTTTATTTGCAGTTTATCAGAATTCTCCGATGAAAACATGATGGATCCGTACAATCTAGCCATTTGTTTTGGTCCTACTCTTGTCCCAGTGCCTGACGAAAAGGATCAAGTACAATATCAAAATCACGTCAACGAATTAATAAAAAATATTATAATTCTCAACGAAGAAATTTTCCCCAACGATGGTGGGATTGTTTACGAAAAATATATATCTCAAGAACCTGAAGACACGTATGTTGATTGCAACTCTCTTCAAATGTTAATATGACTAACCATTTAAATATTTTTTCAGCGATGTTGGAGATTCCCCTTCAGATCACGTACAAGATGATTTAGACTCTGAAGTATATCCCTCAGAAGATGGTAATATTAACTTTTAGTCTTAAATTTTAAGTACAATTTATTAAATTCCTTTTCACGATCAATTGCAAATAGACACTTAGTTTTTAGTTTAAAATTATCACTCTTATTTATTTTTTAGAATCTGAAAATATGGAAGCTACTGCTCAATTTGATTTTAATGCACGCTCTGACAGAGAACTGTCTCTCAAGAAAGGGGATACAGTTATACTCTACACTCAAGTCTCAAATGATTGGTGGCGTGGGGCTGTTAACGGACACGAAGGCTTGATTCCGGACAAATACATATCGTTGAAAATGAAGTAAGTATCTTCGAAGCTTTTTATTAAAACACTATTCTGCCACTACCTGAAATAAAATATTTAAGTATATTCTATATCATATTTGTGTATTGAGAAGGTGGATGTGGCATTTATAAATAACTTCACAATAATTTGAATATGCAATGTAAAGGATGAAATATTTTTTTTGCTCTGACACTTTTATTTACTTTCACAGAGATGACGATCGTGAAAAGCATGACAACCTAAAGTCCAGTTGGTCGGACGATTCGATGCAAAGGCGAGCTTCCAGTTCAAATGATTCGATTCTGTCAGAGAGCAGCATGACCTCATACCACATCCAGCCACAGCTGGTCGTGGGCTGCGAACCTTCTTCAGATGCAGTTACAGTCAAACAGCTTCCGGGCGAGGTACTCGAAACCACTGTCTAGATATTGTATTTGTGTTTGTTGCCTTGCTCTGTTTTGTATTTTGCATGTGTTACGTGTTAGTTAACATTCATTCAAACTAAAACCTCGGTAGTGGAAATATTTAAATCAGATACCAAAAATTTGTCTGCTTTTTTTTTTTTTTTTTTTAAATTACATAGCTTTCGCCTATCATTTTGATTTGACGAGAAGATGATATATGTTATTAATTTTTCGAGTTATCAAAACTACTGAGGTTTCATTTAATTTTACTAAGGTTTACTTTAAGTAATAAAATAATGTTTTAAGCCGAATAAAGAAATCAATTTGTAAACCGCAGGCCGAGATAAAATTGAAGTAAGCCTTAGTAAAAGGATGCTAAATTTGTTTTAATTTTGTTGGGGAGTTTTATTAAGAATCTCTTATTACATTTACTGTAATATTTATATAATTTGGTGCAACAAGAAAAAATACCTAGTTTTAATTTATATAAACATATGCAGTGGATAAAAAACGGACTGATTTTCAACAGACATTAGAATGGGCTATGCTGCTTTAAGGGAGTTTTATCCATGTAGCATTTTTCACTCATTATTAATCATCCTTCCATCAATACGTAGGTAAAATATTGACCATTTAGAACACCTATTTTAGATTTTGATAGAGAAAAAAAACTACTATACTTATCGTTTTAAAAGCAGTATCAATTGCCGAGAAATAAAGTTAAACAATCAGTCCGTTTATTGACATTTTCGCTGAAACTAATATTAGAAAATTGTATTGTATAGTTAATAATTAGCTATATTACTCAACCATATAAAGGATGCACAGTTATTATAGACCATATTTTGGTTAAAATTTTGATATCAATAAAAATTCGCCATCAAAATATTTCATTATATTTTTTTGAAGTATAATAAAATTAAAAACTGTACTTTAGTTCTTTATTTCCTGGGTTTAAAAAGGTCTTTAATAAAAATGCATTCAATATATACCAAATAATATATCTTGAAATAAAAAAATTGAAAATGTATATTTTTTTATTTTCTGTGATATGATAAATTTTGGTTTATTTTTACGTAGATTACTTTTCATTCATTATAAAGTTAAATTTTGTTGTTATTATTTTTTTTACATATGTATACTAAAGTACAAATAGTGTCTCAAATTTATTGAATAATTTTCAAACTTGATAAGAATTTTGTTAGATAATATTTTGTTAATTGTAGATTTAGGTAAAAGTATCAAAAAATATGCAATTTAATAAATTTCGTTTTAAAAATGTATTTTTTGTTTTTAATTTAATAAGTTATAACAATTAATTATTACATACGTATGTATTATAATCAAGTATGGCGTAGAAAAATTATTTACCATTCGATTAATCTTTTACCTTATTGAATTGGATAAAACTAAAATATTCGCCAATCTTGGTTAAAATACTTCCATTATTTATTTGTTTTCTACTTTTGCATGTAATCTAACTTAGTGTTTTTGTTTTTAAATTTTAATATTAAAAATTTATCGATGTTTCATTAAAGTTTTCTATATTTAAAAAAAAGTGAATTATTTTGAAGAATAAGTGTTAAGATATATTTATTATTTTGATTTAGTACATATTCTAAAATGATCCTACCAGTGACACAAGTTACGAAGAAAAAGGTGAGCAATAATTGTCTTAATGCCTAATTCGCTTTTCTTTCTCCACTACTTTAAAAAAAGGTCTCATATTTTCAAAATTCAAATGACTTTAATGAAATTATTATTAAGTGCTTGAGATTTAAAAAAACTAAAATATTAGGCCTTTACTTAACATTAACTGGTTTCTAACATTTCCTAGGGTTCTAATAAACTTCTTAACATGTTCACTGGTAGGTTTTATTAACACTTTATTTTAACACACTTCTGTACTAATCGTTATATTTTTTCTTAGCTTATTCATTTTGTATTTGAATTACGGTGACTAATCTAACAAACTAAAAACTAACTTCAGTTTTTAAATAAGTGACTCACCAAAAAAATTAACGAATCAAATTATTTTAATCTTTAAAATGCTTTCTATTATCAGAGCTTTAAACGTTTTGATCCGTTAATTTTTTTAATGCATTTATATTATTTATTTTTGTAATAATTAACCCTTATACAGGATGTCCCATTTTAATCTATCACCCCCCTAATTTTTTTTATCTATCAATAAAATCAACAAATGCTTCGAATAAAAGTTGTTTGGTTTTGAGGGGGACCCAAAATGGCGTTATTAATTTTTTATTTTTTGGACGTCTTCATGGTCAAATAGGCCCGACTTTTTTTTTCAAATGGAAACCTATATTTTTTATTACGGTATCTTATTGTTTGGAAAAAAACAAGTAGCTTTTGTTTCAAAAAAATTTTTGTATGACTTCATTTTTTTTAATATTAAACAAAATAATTTTAGATTTTAGATTTTTACTAATTTTTTACTCGAAACCCATTAAATTTAGAGGAAAAATGTAAAAGAACAAAAAATGTTTATTTTAATCTGATATAACTAGGATAATTATATCAGGATTTTTTGATAACTTTTGCTCTTCAAAATATTAAAGCAAATAAAAAATAAAATAAAAAATCTGAAATAATTTTTCTAGTTATATCATATTAAAATAAACATTTTTTGTGTTTTTCACTTTTCCTCTAAAGTTAATAAGTTTCGAGTAAAAAATTAGTAAAATTCTAAAATCTAAAATTATTTTGTTGAATATTAAAAAAAATGAAGTCATACAAAAAATTTTTTGAAACAAAAGCTACTTGTTTTTTTCCAAACAATAAGATATTGTAATAAAAAATATAGGTTTCCATTTGAAAAAAAAAAGTTGGGCCTATTTGACCATGAAGACGTCCAAAAAATAAAAAATTAATAACGCCATTTTGGGTCCCCCTCAAAACTAAACAACTTTTATTTGAAGCATTTTTTGATTTTATTGATAGATAAAAAAAATTAGGGGGGTGATAGATTAAAATGGGACACCCTGTATATCTCATCTAACAACTTAAGTATTTGATGCTATAAGGCCCTTTGGTTTAAGTCAGTTTATAAAGAGTTGATTTAGTCGTATTGACTACTGAGAGCTTCATCTGTCTCTGTTACGGATTTTAATACAGGTGTCCCATAAGTCTGTATTTACATTTTATTTAAAGTAGGCAAATTGTGTTCAGTATTATATTTTGAGAGGGTGAAGGTTTGGTTATTTTGAATAATGCTTAAAACTTATGGGATATTAATTGAAGTTAGATCACAGTGTTTCATGTACTTTTAATTTATTTCCAGAAACCAGTTATACCTACGTCACCCTTTTTAAAACGAGCCTCAAAATCAGAAGGAGGCATATCGAGCCCTTCTCACAAGAACATACTTACCGTACACCACCTCAGTATTCCTCAGTGTGATGAAGAATCTATAGATGACTTATTGGACTCTATACCTGCTGAAACTTCAGATGAATCAAGGCCTGAATCCCCCGCAATCCAAGATACAGAACCCAAGATGAAAAAAACACACTGGAAATCTCAAAGCGTGGGAGAAGTTTCATCTAATGTCAGTTTTAGTCAAAATAGAGAAATGTGGCAGAAACGAGTAAGCTCTCAGTCTGTTTTTTCATCTTATCCGGGACCTGCAAGCGCTAGCAAACAGAACAGACATTCAGAGAGCTGGCTCCGTCAAAATCACACTCCTGATCTGGTCATGGACTTACCTCTAACGGGAAATTCCAGTCCGAAAGAAACTTCAAAGAAAATCATCAGTTCTTTAAGTAGTTCTCTGAGTGACGTTTCTAGCGAAGAAGAAATATGCGTTGATACTTCCCAAACAGGTCCTGAAAGCCCGGATATGAGTACAGCGGCCGAAAGGTTTGCTAAACAAAACCAGTGCACGCTCAAGAAGAATACTAAGGTTCAATCGGAATGTGCAGAGTCATCAATCGCGACTGCTTCAGTTTCAGAGGAGGTGGTCATTGTAACAAGCCCTCTACCAAGTCGAGTTGCACACAAATACGCCGCCAAGTTTGCAGACATGCATTTGACAGGTTCGTTCAAGCCACAAGTCAAGGCTAAACCTCACATTCTCAAAAAACCAGTATTGGGAAATGCTCAAGGCTCCAACGATATGCCAAAGAAAGAATAATAAGCTTATGTGTATTGTTGCTCGTCAGTTTTATTTTTATATAAATAAAATTAATCAGTATTAATACACACCATCAATAACAAGTAACGAAATATTGATTTTACAACCTATAAAGTGTATTCTCTTTTACTGGGCTGTAAACATGAAAGTAATAATTTTAAGTTTTAATGTAGGGATATATATTTTAATAATAATTATATCTTGTATTTTTGTGAAAATGTGCAAGAGTCATGTTTTTATAACGGTGCTGCATAAAGAAGTTATAAAGTGTGTATGTATCTTTGTAGATTATATTTTTTATGTAATAATTCATTCACACGTTACAAAAATATTATAGTACTGAATTAAATATTGCTCATGATTGATTTCTTTTTATTTTATTTACAAACATAATTCATGTAAAATTTTAATTCGATTATTTGGTACAATATAACAACTTTGTTTGAGCCATACTATTATAATCATTTGTCGTACTTGGTTAAGAAATATAACTAATAAGAATATTCTAAATTTAATGTATTTGAAGATCTGCTTATTCTAGGATTTTAAGTTTTAAATTGTAATGTTTTTTTATTGAAATAATATGTAATTAATACTCAACAAATATATTTGATGGTTTGCAGGCAAGATTGGCACGCCACATTTAAAATAATAAGTGGGCGCCAATCTTGTTTGAAGACAAGTCCTATAGCAACGATATATAGGTACACTGTATTGTTATTTTCCTTTTGAGGCCTATTAAGATGTGGAATAATTCATAATAATTTAGAATAAAAGAAGGTAATTAAACAAAAAACGAACTATTTTTTAATACAATTAGATTTGTAATTGTAACACATTTTTATTTAATATTATAAGACTGATTTTGAAAAAAGAATGAGTATAGGTAATTATAAACAACGTTCCTTTTTGCGATTAAAATAATATTCAAGGTCGACCAATAAAAAATTCTATGAGAAATTAAACTGATTCTAAACGAAAACTGAAATGCAATAAAAACATTTTATTTTTGATGTGTTTAATTTTATGTGTATTTTGGTCGGCCTTTATCAATACTGCAATTTATATCTTCTAAATAATAATGGTACATAACGCAAAGTTTCAAGCTTATATACTTTACTAGAAACAACTCGGTTTACGATTTAATAAATGTTATATACACAATGATGGAAATGTATTAAAAGTTTTTCAGAAGCAAAAACACAACTCCACACGGCATTGTGTAGCAATGTACGATAACTAACTAATATTACAACGATAAACAATATCAATGCTGCTTCCGGTAATATTGAATATAATACTGATGTAATGTTTTGGTGAAAGAATAAAGTTCCTATCTGCAGTAGATCTTGAGATATGAGCTAACAAATAAACCAATACACATATTAACCACATAACCCTTTCTTGTATGTGTTGAGGATTCAAATTAATTTGTTCTTTATTTTTATTATGAAATAGAGTTTTCTCAACAGTTAATTATGTTGATAAAAGTTTTGGTTTCTGGACAACTAATTATTTAGTACATTTATCTATTTATTAATAATGCAATAAATAAAACAAATATTTCAATACATATTTGTTCAATAACAATGGTAATATTTTTTTGTACAATTATAATGTAATAAGATATAAATTTATTATTTCAAAATCGAGTTTTAAAAATTGTATTATATGATCTAAAATCTAAAATTATCAAATAATAAAAAAGATCAAACAGGGACGTAGCTACATTTTTATTACATTAAATATAGACAAGAAATTAAGAATGATTAGTGGAGGTAAAAGTACATTTCAAAACTGGAAAACAGATCTGGCATTTCTTTAATAAAAGTCTCAAGTAACTGCCCTGTTTTGATCCCACCAAATTAATAGTGAGTCCTGAATTTAGATCATCTAGTAGTATTCTTTAAGAATAGACATTTTGTCTACCTCTGGTTTAATAACGACTAACATGCTCATTTTTGTGTTTTTTGTATATATACAAGTATTTGACATGGTATTTTTATATGTAAAATATTTTTTTTACTTTAAATTGTACTAGTAAAAAATACGGGAACATTAGATGTGAAATAAATATGTAATTTATTGGAAAGACTTTAAAAGTAGTATTAATTATTTAAAGTAATTACAGTTATGGGAAAATGCACACAGGCTTTCTTATACGTGCATAAAGGAAATTTCAAAATACAAACATAATTAAACTAAAATAAAAAGTAATGATTCATATTATTATGTTTTATATTTGAAAAATACTTCCTGATGATGTATAAGAAAGTTGAAAGAACTGTAAATTATTTTTTGTACAGGGAAATAACAAGTAAGAATATACTAGTACAATGACCAAAATACAAAAACAAAAAAAAAACGTTCGCTTCCAAAAATTTACAATAATGATATATCTTCATAAATAATTATACATATTAAATATACCCCCTCAAATATAATCATTTTCAACCCAAAGTTGATAAAGTGGTGTATTTACTCAAGTAATATAATTGCACAATTATTGTCAAGATGTATTTTTTATACATTTGCACAAAATTATCATTTGTTCTGCCAGATAAAAAAAAATATAATAGAAATTAATGGATTTTGTTCCTTTTAGGCGAGAGGCAGATAGACGAAAAGTGACCCTAGAATTTTAACATCAGTCTAAAGGAAACATTACACTATTTTATGAAAATCTATCGGAACAAATTTAATATTCTAATATTCTAAATGATTTTTCGTAATTATCTCGACTATTTATTGTATGAACTTTTCCTGGGGTAATTACGAAAAAATACGAACAAATGTTTTTTATTATTAGGCCGAATTTAAGAATGTTCCGTTTGATATTTTCATAAAACTCGACTGATTTTTGTTATTTTACTATTTATTTCAAAATCGACCATGTGATTCTCGTCTATTTGTTCTTATTTATAAATAATTATGTATAGTAAACTAACTTTTTTATTATATTTATACCTAATACATATATTTTTTCTTTTATTAAGTTAACAGCAATGCTTATAATAATTACTTTACAGACTTTTCTAAATAATATACTTATTAAACATATCTATAACAAGAAAACAATAATCACTTTTGTACTTTACAGTTCATTTATACAAGATAATTATGTACGTACTTGCTGCTAGACTGTTTATTTGCATAAATGAATCGTAGCGCACACTAGTGACAATAATATACATATATCTAAATAATTATTTCAAAAAATATAATATAATAATTATTAATAATACATTTACATATATTTACATGTTTATTTTTAATTTATGATGAAAATAGATATGCATTTTTCATAAAAAACGTTCCCTGGTTGTGAATTTTAATATTTTTGGGGTTTATAAGCAATAACCGTGCCAAATTTCACATTTTTATATATGTTAGGTGGCCAACTAACTAACGTACTACTACCATTCATTAACTGCTTTATTGTAATATATGTTAATCGTGCCATACGTATTGTGTATTGTTATCCGCTCTCGTTAACAATATTCTGTCAATTGTAGCTCAGGAAAAAAAATATAAATGTTCATTTAAGTATCATGTGCTCCTTTTTCTATGTGTTTTATATTGGGAATTGCGTTTTTTGTGAAGATAATTAAATAGGGGTGGGGGCGTAGGGGGTTACTACCTTTTAATAGGTGCTAAACTGTAAATCTATTTTCACCATTGTTAAATAATAGTATTTTTGTCTAATATTAAATTAATATATTTATTAAATCTTCCTTCCAATGAATTTTATGTAATGTAAATTTTAAAAATTATATTTATTGAACCAAAATCAAATGTGAAATTAAATTTAAATACTTATAACAAATTGTTTCTAAAATTATAATAAAAACAGTATTCTTATCATCAGTGACAAAAGGCGGATAATTCTAAATTTTAAATACCTCATTACTCATTAGATATTTGTAATTGTCGTCAATTATATACATCCTAGTGAAAAACTCCAATATATTCTGATTATGTACATTTTAGGCGCCCCATAGACGATCAATTTTATTGTGCAATATCACGGATTGCCCAATATTATTGACCGTTTAGGAATTATACTGAAGATTGTGCAATGATTTTACAAAAGTTTAAATTTTATTGACCCATATTCGTTTTTTTTACGTTTCGCTAGCAAAATCAACAGCATAGCTGCAGTCAAATCTTGATCATCACACATGTTGCTCCCACGAAAATATTGACGCGAATAGTTCAAGATTGAATATAATTGAAAGTGTAGGCGTAGGGTATGTTTCAATCAAATTGTGCAATAATAACATTGCACAATTATATTGTAGGTCTA
This sequence comes from Sialis lutaria, assembly GCA_949319165.1. Classification (NCBI taxonomy): domain Eukaryota; kingdom Metazoa; phylum Arthropoda; class Insecta; order Megaloptera; family Sialidae; genus Sialis; species Sialis lutaria. The sequence goes on along the minus strand of OX439245.1, from coordinate 9,616,675 downwards.
TGGGGTGCCTTAAACAAATAACTGAAAACTCAATTTATCTCATGGTTTTATATAATCTCCAAATTTGTATTTAGTAACTAGTACATAAGTTAATAAAAATAAAAATCACTTTTTTTTCTTACACCCCGGTTACGCGAACCCCTAGCTACGCCAATGCGAAGTAACCGTTATCCCCACTTTTTATTTTGTAGTATTGAAAATAAAAATAATAGAAAACACAGAAAACTTATTAAATTAATTAAACCTTACAATTTGGTACAATAGGTGCCTATTAAGTAATCCACCACTAAATTTTACATTTATAATGTTTTCTATCAGAGCTCCTATTCTCGAGTTCGTTCGACTTTTTCTCATTCGAGATTACTAAACTAAAATTAAAAGTCACTAAGTTATTTACTAGAATCTCGATTGTGTAAATTATACCGTATTCTCGAATCTCGATGTGACCTTTTTTCTAGAAATATCGAATGAAAAATCTCGACTGCTCCTGGGCATACGAGATTTAAAATCTTGAACGAAAAACTCGAACCGACATATTCTCGAGTGAGCTCGAGAATAAGGGCCCAGAATCAGAATAAGTATATGAGAGTTTTTGAACTGGGTAATACAATAGACTGCAAAAAAACGGCGGCAAATAATGATTTTTACGTCGGTTTCATACGCCATAAAACTGTCGCTGATTCTTATTTAAAAAAAAAATCAATGTTACGAATTGTCAGAATATATATAAAAATGTACTAATTTATATGTATGCATTCTATGTATTTATCAGATATATATTAACATAAGCATTTGCAACAGTTGTTATTTTTTGCTCTTTCAAAGTACATGTATTCCTGTAAAAAATAAATTTTTAATTAAAATTGTGTTTAGTTGCTTCCCCTTATTTTATTTTTATTTTACAGAATTTTTTTTTTAAATATTTAATGCTCTTATGCCCGGTATTATAAAGAATTTGCTTGCAAGCAAATTTGCTAATCGCAAATTTGCTTTTTTCAAACGCTATCTACAAGGAGTCAAATTGTTCGATATTTTAAAGCAGTGGTAACAAATAGACACATAATCCACATAATAATGTAATGGATAAATGTATTCTAGTACACTATAGGAATACGAATGTATATTTCAAGTCTGTGGTGTATCTGACGTTTGAGACATAACCTAGTATACGTTATTTTAATATGTATATGTACAAAAACATTTTTGTGGTAAAAATTGGAAATTCCAACTACTGGTAAGTAGTAAATACACTTTTATTTAACACATTTATACTATAACATATAGCTCTTTAAAGCAAATGCCTGTATTTGGTATTTTTTTACAAAACGCTCTAAGCATGATAAACATCGTTTACAATAATTGTCATAAATTTTATTTTTATATTATACTTTTATAATATATAGTATTTATATCAACTTTCTGTATATTACAGAAACGTTTTAAAATGTCATCTGTACCATCTTTAAAATACCAATAGAACCTTCAGTACGAACCGAGGAAGAAAATTTACAAACGTCAGAAGCTGATCGAAAAGCAGCATTATGTAGTGGATGAATAAGGCTTCATTTTTACTCAATTTACGTTTCATAAATAAAAGAAGATAATAGACAACAAATTAAAAAAAACACTTTATTTATAAACTAAACATTATAAATAACATAAAAATAATATATAAGATTCCCTTGTTTGTCTTGTACGTATATTATTATACAAAATTTGCCAATAACTGTCAAATAATTTGTTACAATCACGCATTACAGTATTCACTTGCTCGTAATATTTTTAAAACAACTCCATGCTTTTATTGTGAAGAGGAAGGGCCTTTTTAATGATTTTGACACATAACTTTTACACAGGAACAGGTTCTGAAAATATTTTCTTGAGACATAGTTTGATTTAAACAAAGTCTGAATATCATAAACACCTTTGACGCTTCCAGAAATGGCTATAAACTAATTTCTTGGATGATGATTTGAATATTATCTTCATAATTGATGTGATCTTCAAAAATTCTCCTCGGAAACCTTTCCTGGACCCTTCATAAACAAAATTTTACCATTTTGCATTCAAATTACATGAACAGCAGTTAAATTTTTCTCCACTTTTACTGAATTTGTTAATAATAATAAACAGTAACCTATATACCACAATATTACAAAATTTTCATACGTTAAATTAGTTGTATGCACTATAGAACGATGTTTCCACTATTAGGTCACTAAAAATTCTTAAAATATTCGTTCTTTTTAGAAGGAAGTCTTGAACTCTGTCTATAAAATAATGGAGCCTTGGATATCATCCGACCTTGCAATAAGGAACCTTTATGAATATGGCTGATAGGAGATGAATGCCTACTGCAGAAAAAAAAGTTATATTGCGTTGTGCTGTTTTGTAAATCAATCTGAAAATAAATGTATAACATTGATTAATTTGTTTTTATTATCCACATTTTAACTATTTATAAATGATAAATAATTTTAAAAGAAAAAAAAAAACCAAACGGTGCACAGCTTTCAAAAGGATTTTGTAGCTCCGTAGTTTTATTTCCAATTGTATGTAAAAAAATTGTCATAAAATCTAAATTTTTTAAATACATCTTCCGTCTTGTATAATTCCACCTATAAATTCAATTCGATTAATTTGTTTGCAAAACTTATTTTATAATAATTAATTACCTTTTCGTATCCACAAAATCTTTCTTTAAATTCCATTACGATGTTGGCCTGTCTTTGTAATATTATTTAACTCGCTAGCTATGAATTTCATTCCACATTTGATTTTTTTTATTTGTTGTCACTATATCGGTTGTCTTATTATTTTCAATACATAACATTTATCTATTTTAACACCATGCAACTGTAATGTAACCTGCAGTCATCATCACTTTTTATATAAATAAACTTTTCATCAAATTATATAGTATTTTGATTTAGTTAACACATGTTATCAGGTTATAATAAAGAAACGTCAAACTTAATTGTTTCCTTTTAGTAATTGACTAGAAGTCTATTTTTTCTGTGATTTGATTCGCTACAATCTGTGAGTGGTTGTCATTTACATTTGACTCCTAGTAGATAGCGTTTGAAAATCGCAAATTTGCGATTCGCAAATTTGCTTGCAAGCAAATTCTTTATAATACCGGGCATTAGAGAGGCCACTTTTTCAAATCTGACTTTTTTGTAATTTTTAAGGCCTTACATCTAATATACTAATTTTTGACAATTTTTTTTTACTTAGGTGATGTGTAAATAAACATCTTAAAAATTCTATTCAAAAGTAATTAGGTACCTATAAGTGAAAAAACAATTATTTTTAAAGTTCACTTTCCAAAGTGTTTCTGAACGAATAAAACAACCTAGATGGTGAAAAATTTGTGATAATTCAAAACAGAAGCAAAATAAGCAACCGAAATCACCCAAATAGACATAGTCACGAAAAAAAGTCGAACGCTTGCAACTTTAAACTCATTTTTTATCGAATCGGAAAACGTATCTTGGCCATTTTCCATCCAATCGACTTGAAATTCTAACTGTAATTTTTGAGATAGATTTTACATCGAAATACACACGATTTTTACGATTGGTTAACAATTACGGTTTTTATAAAAAAAACTAGCGGAATCCTGCGACTTCGCTCGCGTAAACTTCGAAACGAATTAGAACCCTCCATACGTGATAGCGTATGAAATATTACATTTTTTTATATTGATTTTTATTCATTACCTATAGAAAAACGTAAATATCTCGGGTCTTAGTTAAAAATTGTAAAAACTAACCCACTGTCTACCCTCGCCATTAGGGGTTGAATCACAGAATAATAAATATTTTTTTATTGCAGATTATTTTGCCCGACTCCACCATTATAACGTAAGCAGCTATGCAGATAAACATATCAAAAACACAGACCCTGTCTACCCCCGCCATTAGGGGTTGAATGTCGAACTTTTTATTTTAATAGATGACTATTTTACCCGGATTTACCTTTATAAGTAAAGCAGGTATGCAAATAAACATATCTAAATTCATCCTCGTCCCCGTCCCATGCTATTAGGGCTTGAATATCGAACTTTCATTTTTAATTCAATATTAATTTGTCCGAATTTACTTTAATATCACGAACAATTATGAAGATAAATATATCAAAATTGTACCCCCCCCCCCCATCCCATAGGGATTGAATTTTCGTAACTGATATTTATCTTGTAGAGTACCTACTTGTGCCATGTTTCATTCGGTGAATGCAAACAAATTTTTTTTTTATATAAACTTTGACACTCTGTTTTAACCCCGTAGGGGTTGAATTTCGAAAATTCCTTTTTTTAGTGGATGCTTACATCATAAAAGGAAGGTACCTACGAAATTTCACGTTTCTAGGCCCAGGGGTTTGGGCTGTACGTTGATATATGGGTGAGTGAGTGAGTGGTTAAGGAGAAACTCTTTTATAGATATAGATTTAAGATCGTTTTTTTTTTTTTTTGTAAAAATCGCGATTTTTTGTTCAAAATGATACACAATTTGTAAAAATTAATATTTTTTTAATCATGTCATGTGTACTTCAATGAAAAAACTCATGTAAATAACGAGACTTTTTTGTTAATAACAAAAAAGATGCACTCGGTGCAGCAACGCTAAAATCACCAATTTGTTTTAAATTTCATTAAAAAAATTGTTTTATATGTTTTGAGACATGTACAATAAAGTCTCCGAACATTTGATTGTTTTCTTTTATTATTCTTAAAAAAAATCGAATTTTCCGAAGTGACGATTAGATGATACCCCTTAAACCAGGGGTTCCCAACATTTTTTACACGTAGACCCCTTTTGAGGGAATAACAAAGATCATAGACTCCTCCTGTAATTATTTGTAAATTAAAAATTGTAAATGACTTTCTTTTTTATCCCATAGACCCCCTATACACTCCTGGTGTACTATAGACCCCTTTCAAACTTCCATAGACCTCCAGGAGATCCACATAGACCACGTTGGGAATCCCTGCCTTAAACGATATAATTATATTGCTATTTAAATGATAAATATTTAGGAGAAGAGGGGGGGGGGGGTAAAAGTATGTACAAGCAGAAAAAAACATTGAAACTATTACTTACCAATAAAAATGCCGCTCCCACTAACAGCCCTTTATGCCTTAAATCCATATTTCTCGCCGGGAAAGTGACTTGTAATGAATAACTAGATAGCAGTTGATCCCAGTGGTGTGAAATACTCCCTAATTGCGTAAATCCGTCTGGACTTAAGATCTAGGTAAATCAAATTAAAAGATTAATATATCAATATATGGGAAATATCTATTTATGTACATACCTTAAAATCAGCTTCTTTGTACATCCAACATGAGCAAACGTTTGGGCCTTCGATTTGGTAAACTTTGACTCCGTATGCGTCCACGACGCTAAAGGCCGTAGAGAGAAATGTCCAGTTTTGTTGTATATGACCTACCGGATCGCCAGGCGGAGTCAAAACTTTAACTTTCTGTTAAACACATTATTCATAAGTTGTAAGTAATTCTTAATGTTAATTTCACAATTTATAAAAGTTATATCAAACTGGGCAAATATAATAAAAATAAGACAAGTGCAATCAGCTCCTCACTTAAATTATTGATAATTTTGGAAAAACATCATCCTGAGAAATATTTTTTATCAAAATACTTTTTCTCTAAAACCAATTGTTCAGCAGTTATGTACATATAAGGAAATAAACAATTAAATTGTCTATAACAATTTACATTTATCACGCTAAAGTTTTTCAATCTAGATAACTGTGGCTCAATCTACATCTAATTCTCAATGTTAATGATTTTTACAGATTTTTTTGAGTGATCCTATTTGGAGATAAGGGTGGAGAAAGCAATTTTTAAGTATTAAACCGAAAAATTTATAAAAATGCATATATGTAAAAATATACATCATATCATAGATATATATTGTTGAATATATTTCATTTATTTAATGATTCCCTTGAAAATTTTGTCCATTTCCCAATTTACCCCCTGAAAGGAACCCCCAGAATCAAAATTCAACTCTTTATATCTCACATCTATATTAATAGTAAAGAACTATGAGGCTACGACTTTATAGTATTTGATATTAATTTAAACTTGATTTTTCCTACGTAGACCCTTTTTAAAAGAATGGGTTTCTTTATAGATCCCCTTACATTTTTAGATAATTTATGAGTTTACTTTTTATTTTCTTATTTTAAAGTCGTTATTTCTATGACAAACTGTTTTGAATTTTAGATTTCGTTTCAATTATGTTTATTTTATAGAAAATGATGTGAAAAGTTGAAATTTCTAAACCGCAGTTCTGTATCTCAAAACGTTTTCGAGATATAACCTTTCAAAGTTTTCGATTTTTGAAAAATTTTGAGAAACATGGCCGTAACTATTGAACGTGTCGGATTTATTTTTTATCGACGGATTTGAAATCAGCGTGTCTATACAAGGACATGTATAACACTACAAAAATCGACAAAAAAAATTCATGAAAAATCGAAAAAAATCCAATACCTTAAAAAAATGTCGATTTTTGACTAAATTTTTTTTCATAGAATTTTAAAGTATTCTACATGTCATCAGATAGATTTTGATACGCTGATTTAAAATGCAAAAATCAAATTCGACCACACGTTCAAAAGTTACGGTAATTTTCCTCCAAAATTTTTAAAAATCGAAAACATTGAAAGGCCATATCTCGAGTTTCTCGAGAACATTTTGAGATACAGAACTGCATGCGGTTTACAAGTATCAACTTTTCACGCCATTTGTTATAAAATAAACATAATTTAAACGAAATCTAAAATTAAAAATTTTATAGTAATTTTCAATTTGCGATAGAAATATCGACTTTAAGATAAGAAAATAAAAAAGAAAAACATAAATTACTATATAAATCAAGGGACACCGACCTTTTTCCTAGATAGATTTCTTTTAAAATAATGATTGTCTTTATATTTTTAGATTTTATAAAACATAAATATATTACAATCTTGTCGAAAAAGTATAAGCTATTATATATTCGTTAGATATAAATGAAGAGCAAACAAGGGCATTACAATTCAAAAATTTAAAACAGAAAAATTTATCATAGACACCCAATAGACCCCTTGAATACTGTAACCCTTTTTAAACTTCCATAAACTCCCGTTAAGAATCCATGCTCTAACCGTTCTTGACGGACAGACAGACATACAACAAAGTGTTTTCATTATATGAGGTACGGAAAAAAGTCTCATGTTTAACGACATAGAACTCTGCAATTATAAAGCACAGAAACTTTGGGATGGTTTTAAAATGTTATATGTATAATGTATATTCAAGTTTTACGTAACAAAATTTCAAATCGTTTGCATCAATTGTTCCAAAGTTACAGCCCTTTAAGTATAGTGCACCAAGAACACTGGTATCAATGCGCTTACCTGTAGCAGCGCGGTAAGGCGCGGGCGTTACGACGCGTCGCTTCATCGCGCCTTAATACAAGTATGCGGGGTTATCTCGCTACTTAAAGAACTGTAACTTTTGAATAACTCAACGAAATGATTTGAAATTTTAATACGGAAAACTAGATTATATAACAATCATTTTAAGATCATTCCGAGGTTTATACGATTTATATTTCCATAGTTCTATGTAGCTAAAACGGATACGTTTTTATTTAACTACCCGATCAGAAATACGAACCAAATCTCTAGATTTTTTAGCGCAACCCACGAAGTGGTAGCGCTTATATGCTCGATTTTCCGTCCGCCCGTCCGTCCACCGCGAGATCTCGGCCCCCTGACAACCTAGAGACCTCGGGTTTTCGCTAAATGCTAGGTATGTGGTTTTAGTTTAGCCTATTTTATGAAATTTTCCGGTTATGACCCCCTCCCTCAAAATTTTTCAAATATAGCTTCAAGAATTTTTTTTTTAATATTTTGAACTCCGTACCTCCCTAATTTGTTCGTTATCATTAGACTTGAATGTGTGTTAAATTTGGTCATGATCAACTAACCCCTTCCCGTGCCGACTTAGGGTTGAAAAAAGTCCAAACAGGGTAGTTTTATTGTTTTTTTTTCCGTTTAATTAAAAAAATAAAGCAATTAGCATAGATATGTATATAACATTTATTGTAGAGCGTAAAATCGGCTATATAAAATGTTCTCATAGTGTATCACTAATATATATTACTTTCCATGAAAAATAATAAATTTTTTTGACAAAAATTATTTGTTTACGGTAACGTAAATATATTATATGAATGATAGTCCAAGTCCAGTAAAGGAAGCATTTTGACAAGAACTTTTAAGGGACAAGCAATGTTATTGTTCATTATTATAGATTTTGGTGCGGAGAATTCGAAAAAAAATAACTCGGACTAGAAAAAAGGGGTACACACCTTTAAAAATGGGGTTGAAAGGTGAAATCCCATTTTCATGTGTATTTTTAATTTATTTTAAAATATAAGCGACAATAGGCTATTTTTATGATTGAAATTTGTTGGGGACACTGAGATGAATCGATTGAGACCACATGTACTGAATTTGACCCAAAATTACCCCCTCTAAAAGGTTTAATATAGGTATAAATGCTTATTTTTGATGAAAATAGTTTTAAAATTAATAACTTCGGTTAAAATCATACAAATTACACGAAATTGATCTCAAATTGTTCCTGAAATTCCAAAGAATAATGATGAACTATAATTTAAAAAAATATTAATAGTTTAACCAATGAAAATTGCTAATGTTTAAGGGTAAGTGACGTAAATTTTTGGAAAGCTGCCATTTTACTAAAATTTAATTAAAAACATAAGGGTTAAATATTTTTTAGTAAAATCAACGTGATTATCTTCGATTTGTATATACAGACAAAATGAGCCCCTCCCAAAAAATATTTAATACTTGAACGGATGCAATTCCACACTAAAATGCATTGCATTTTTGTTGTATTCAATTTAAATAAAATACAATTTTTTAAAATAAAATTGTAAATTATTATTAAAACATGCTTTTATGTATGCTTTACCGTAAGTTTATGCATTAAAAAAGGCTCATATGAGTGCATAATAATGTATGTGAAAGTGCATAAAAATATATTATTTCAATAAAACAAAAAAATTCGGTGCATTTTAGTGTGGAATTGCATCCGTTCAAGTGATTAAATATTTTTTGGGAGGGGCTCATTCTGTATGTATATACAAATCGAAGATATTAACGGGATTGATTCACGAATCGATGGCAAGGATATTTTTTGAATTATGTCAAGTGGGTTGCGCGGCAACACCCACGTGTAGGTTTTGATAAATTTGTTTGCATTACCTGTAAATAGCACCCGAACAGACACCAACTACAGGCGAGACGTCTTTGTATTATCATGGCAGCTTGGTGGGTGCAATCGTACAAGTCCATGTCAAAAGACCTATTTGAACCGAGGCACATTCTTTGGCAGTTATTCGACGTTTCGTTACCGACATACAGCGTTTCCCCGTTTGGAATTTTAATTACGTAACGATTTTCTGATTCCATCGACGACATTACTACAAACGAAAATTATTATTATTAAGCGTTTCGTGTAATAAAATATAAATAAATTACAATCGTTTAGTTCTACTGTTTGTTGAATAACAACTTGTTCTACCCCTCCTAAAAATTCCAGGCCATGTAATGGGGTAAATTGAGATAAATTCGTCGACGTCCACTCGATTGTGGAAACAGGTATTGGGCGTCTTGTTCCAGGGTAATCATCTATAAAATAAATTTAATTTTAAAGCCGTTAGCTTCCCTTCTATTTTATATTCGACTTGCGTGAATTTAAAAATACTTACTGTTATTAATCCTATGAGGTTGGTCAGACACAACTGATCTAGCGTGTTCTGCAAAAACAGGCATTTCTGTTAAAAAATAATACAAAAATGAACTATAATATGAGAGAAAATTACGCTTTCTTCCCAGGCGCGTATACAAGGAGGGTCAAGAAGTCATAGTCATGACCCCCTGAAGAATTAAAGAGATACACGAAATATACACGAAATACAACTGAAAAAATACCCTTGCCAATCAATTCGTGAATCAATCCCGAGTCCAACTAGGTACATGAAGCCATATATGAAAAATTTTGTATGAAAAATTGACGTTATGCCTTTCCGTGGGAGGATGGAGTCAGGACCGGAAAAATTCCTAAAATGGGCTAAACAAGAGCCACAGACTTATCATTTAGCGAAACCCCGAGGTCTCTAAGTGGTCAGAAGGGCGAGATCTCGCAGTGGAAGACAGACGGACGGACGGAAAATCGAGCATATATGTACGCGCTACCACCGTGGGTTGCGCAAAAAAATTGTATATTATGATAATTTAGCTGCTTAACACATAGAAATGAAGAATGAATTCATGTTTCTGCCCAAGAAGTGGTTGAATGGACTACATTGGAGCTTATCAGATTCATTGTAAAATGGGGCTATTCTGAGTCTGTTCCTTTAGCGCTATTTCTTCGATTTTTTTTAACAATTTGTGTTTCGGTGGCTTCATGTGAAAGAAGCTTTTCAAAGTTAAAATTAATAAAATCTTACTTAAGGCCCACAATGAGCCAAGCGCGATTAACCAATCTTCCGATTTTATCAATTGAAAAAGACAGGGAAGTCAATTTTGATAATGTGATCGAATATTTTAGTAAAATAAAATCTCATAAGCATGTTTAGTGTTTGGTGTTTTATTTTAAGTAGGGGTGCTCAATACAAAACCGCCCGGGGTGCCAATCTACCCTACGCCGCCACTGCGCAAACAACAACTCTAAATACATTTTGATTAAGGGGTTAGGTGTAGTCAGAATTTTCAAGAAATCGATTTTTGTTTTTTGCATTTTTGGAAGCTGCTACAACGGCTGAAGAACTATTTTATGGCCCAGGAATAGTTGACTCGGTGTAAGTAATTAAATAATACGTATATTACTTTACGTAAATTGAGTGTAAAACTTTAAATGCGTTTTTCTCAAAACTATGTTTTTTGAACTGGTGACCACTGTAGTTCGAAAATCGCTCGGTAGATTTTAATGAAATTTATACAGCTTTTTGAAAACATGAAAAACTAGTGCCTGATTGAAGGATTTTTTTTTTAAATTTCGATTTGTTATAAACAATTAACTGTTGGTTTTTTTCACGAAAATCTTGAAAAAAAATTCCTGAGGCTGCCATTTTGTTAATTTAAGAAAGAAAAAAAAGCTTCGATCAGGCACTAGATTATCTATTAATAAATTTTTTTTTGTCCGATTGAATTTGGATGAATCTCCAAGGATAAGTGATGGTCACCGCAAGGAGCTTCGGTTGGAACTGGATCAACACAAACAGCCATTACTTTTAAAATTATTAATTTTTTTTTCTAAAATTTCTGTCAAGTCAAGTCGAAACCTTATTTAATGATGCTATGTTTTTACTTTTATAAAATAAAATAATTTACTGGCAAAAAAAATATTTTAAATTGTCATTTTTTCATGTCTCTGACTACACCTAACCCCTTAATAGATTATTTATCTATTAATCCTGTTCTGGAACAATCTGTATATTTATTTATTTTTTGCAAAAACTAAAGGATAAAATATTTTGATATTTATTATACACGTTTATTTCAAATATATATGCTGTTATTACAAAGTTTATTTCTAAAAGTTAAAAAAAATCTGTATGACCCCCTCTGAGAAGTTAAGCTGTATACACGCCTGTTTCTTCCCCCCCCTCCAATTCTGGAACGTAGTAAATTCATTAGACAATGCTTTTACATACATATTATTATATACAAATTACAAATGACCAAATTTTCTTTTGATTTTAATATCTATAGGTAGGTATACAAATATACTAATTACCTGTAGACGAAATGGCAGTATTTTCATCAGGTCTATTTTCCTGATCCATATTTAAACTAACTCCGGAAAATGGTTCGTTATTTGTCATTTTATCGTAAACTAAAAATGCTTAATAACTGTATCATGTATCTCTCTGATAAAAAAATGTATTATCTAATCTTTTGTCTTAATAGCGACTATAGTATTATTATATTGTTATTGGAAAAATATGTGAATACATGATACATACTTCAAACATTACTAATTTTATAAGTAATTTGTGTATGTGATGATCAGGGCTGAATTTAACTGTACCTTCTTATACGTAGAAGTGAGCATTGAAATATTGACTATTTTCACAATGTGTTTATGTTTGTTAGTTAGATCGTATTTAAAACTTTTATGCATATCTCAAGGTCTCATTAGTTTGGTTTTGATTAGAAAACACAATTTTCTCTTAATAGGGGAAAGCCAATGTGACGGGTCAAAAAATCGTCATTTTTTTCGGGATTTTTTTTCACAGGTATAACTAATTGTTTTAGGATCGAGTAAAGGACATTTTATTCAACTTATTCAGTAACAATTTTTATTGAAAAATGTTAAAAATTTACAATGTTATGAGCCTCGATGTGACGACCAAAAAAATATTTTTCTCCATGGGATATCGGGAAATTTTTTTTTTTTTTATCAATACCTATGAATGCACGTAGCCGTTTTTTTTATTTAATTTTTACAAAAAAATGGCGACGGTTTGAAATTTTTTGTTAATTTTTAACAATTTTTTTTATTCAAGCGGTCTTAAAAATTAGTTAATATCAAAATTTCAAAAATCGGCTACGCACAGATTTAGCTACTGTCTTTACAAAAATTTAGAATAAAAAATATTTTTAATCGGTACATTAGTCTTTGAGGAATCGCTGGAACCAGGTCAAAAAAGTCGATTCGAGATAAACGCGTTTAAACTTTTCTGAGAGTCATTACCGGCCGTGCTATTTGCTCTCACTAAATTGACTAACAATTTTCGGATTTTTTTTTACATTTTTCGAACATGTATACTTTTAAAAAATACATAAAAACTTTAAAAATCAAACAATTTTTTTCCGTCACAGTGGCTTTCTCTCTTAATACCCTTCTGCCTATTATTATTATCAAATTAAATGCGCATATTCAATAAATTGCAAGATGATTTCGGGAATTTCGGGGGTTTTGGAACACAGTGATAAGATAACCTACATCCATAGGCGTCCTATATACCCTTCCCAGGAGTTTAGTAATTACAGGGTGGCCAGTATTTGTCTGGAACAAATTTCCCTGACTTTTCCCGGTTTTCCAGGAGAATTTTTACCGTTTTTCTCTGTTTTTTATAATTAAAATTTAGATAAAAAAGCTAAAAAAAAGGTCTTATACATGAAATTTAAACATTTTTGCAGAATTTGTATTTTTCCCTGACTTCCAACCAAATTCCCTGACTTTTCCCGGTTTTCCAGAAACTGGCCACCCTGAATTAGGTCTGGAATATTTTCATTCAATTTTAAATAACATTTTCATGAAGAAAATGATACAGTACTTAATTAAGTTACTTACTTTAAAAAAATACTGTGGATTTTATTTTATTAAACTATTTTTTTAATATTAGATAATAAAAATTTATCAAAACCCACACGTGGGTGTTGCCGCGTAACCCACTTAACACAACTAAAAAAATGCCCTTGCCAATCGATTCGTGAATCAATCCCCAGTCCAACGAGATACATGAAGCCATATATGAAAATTTTTGAGGGGGGGGGGGGTCATGATCGGAAAAATTCCTAAAATGGGCTAAACTAGACCACAGACCTACCATTTTATGGGGTGCGCTAAAAAAACGTAAATTGGCTGTAAGGATATACATTCAATAAAGCATGTAGTTTATATTATTTTTTTATTTATTTATAAAATAGTGAAAATTCAAAAACATAATGTATAAATATATATTATGGATATATCTAACTATGCTTCTTCAAATACAAATATCAAATTTGATAAATTTAAATAACATAAAACCGAATATATTTATTTTATTTGTATTTGAAAAAATACAGTATTTAATATTAATTAAAGTAAACAATTTATTTGTAAAATAATTGTAATATTTATAAAATAACATAGAAATTGGAATACTTTTTTTATTTTCTATAACAAAATACATAGCAACTTAAAAAATAACTTAATATTTCTCAAATAAAGCTAAATAACATATTTTTTATTCGTTTACTCATTTATATCTGTTTTTTTTTTTAACTCAAATGAGTTTCAAAACCATCCAATACAGTTTGAAATTAGCTATAGTTTGCACATGTCGTCTATTACAGTATTTCTCAACTACCCGATCGCATTCAACGCTAGAAATGTATCAATTATAATTAATAATTTGAAATCTTTACTTTCTTAATCGTTTTAAAATTCCAGAAACCTGCAAGAAGCATTAATATGTAGAGATTTCAAATTTTCAAATAGGTACTTACTTTTACTTTTGAGTTGAGAAACGCTGATCTACACGTAATTTCTTTGGTAATTATTAGAAAGCGGACACTTTACACTCGACACTTTACATCATGTTCTGTTCCTGCTTGTAGACGGCATGGTACGCGTTGCGGATAAGTGCGTATGGGAAGCATGATTCGAGAAGATCCATCGTCAGGAATGGAGACTCCTGAACAATTTGATCCAGCAGCAGATAAACTGACTCTCTGTTTCTAATTGCTTCCTTATCGGCCTCTTGTCCAAGCCGTAATAAACTCGATGAAGTCAGAGCCAGGAACTCTTTCATTCGATCTTCGATGTCTCCTTGACCACAGATCGTGAACAGCGCCCCAAATATGTTGTTTATAGCGAGGGCCATGCAGTGAATATTGTTTGAGTGGCCTTCCAGAGATGCCCGGTAGAAGGAGTTCTCGTTACGAGCCAGTTTAGGAATTGACACCGCGACAAACACCATCAGCAGACAGATCAGAAGGTGTTCATCCTCCTCGGTCTCTGCTGCTTTCTGGGAACGTAGAGCGCTTGCCAGAGTTGGATCCACACGGCAGCATAGTCCAGCTGCAGACGCCATTTCGCTGACAACTTGCATTGGATCTCCGCTGGGGAGGTGGTGCTTGAAGTCCAGGATGGAACTCAGCAGGAATGGGATTCTCTGCTCCAAAACATCGACAAGGGCCTCTTGAGCTAACTGTCTGAAGCTTAGGATCACTCCAACGATTGTCATTCTTTGCAACACGTTATCAACGTGCTGTAAACGTTTAAACTGTTCTTTCATCACTTCGGGCTTGTCAAAGTTGGTTCTTAGGGCATGTAATACTTCTTTATTTGCTACAACCTGTACACAAGTAAATACACAAATTATTTAAAGCTTTTTGGTATGTATTTATCAAGCCTGTATACTTACAAGTTTTTTAAGCTCCTGCACTTGGCTGGCAATGTGCCACATCAGTGTCTCGTTGAGAAGTTTCATACCGTAAGGGCCGATCAGTTCTGCCAATGCTCGCAGTTCATTTATGTCTGAAAACTCCTCAGCATTGAACGGAATGGTTCCTTCTGCTGTCAAACTCACAAACGCTCTCTGGTTGGCTGAGAAACAGATGTTCCCTCCACTCACACGTCGCAATAGAACCTCAGAGTACCACTGAAACAAATATGGTTATATAGTATATTACATTACAAGGTAAGTAAGTGAAATTTACTCTTTCAGAGCTGTACATATACCTGAGTATTTTTTGGAGTAATTGTATTTGTACTTAATTACTTTTCAAATGAATGTAATTTTATTTGTATTAAAATATTTTACAAAACATAAGTTTCTTATGCTTGTAGGTACTTAAATATATTTGTGGAAAAGTAATTGTACTTTTATATTATACAAGTACTTTTTCAGTTTCAAATCTATAAAGATGTTAATGTAATTACATAAAAGACACCGTAGAATCCTTATGAAAAACAGGTATCTGTCAAACTCTTTGAAACTTTAGACTCAATGGGCACTGAGTCTTAAAAATTCATGATTTTAAGATATAGCCCTCTGAAGTCGGGAATCATGCTTGCCTTTAATTTACAATAAAATTATTTTTGCACAAGTGTTTGTATGTATTCCCAAAGACATATAATCAATGTAAAGTCAACAGTTCAATTTTTTTGGGAAATGGTAGCTCTAAAATCTTAGTGACGTTTTTTTTTTTTACTATAAATCAATTATAGAAAGTACTTCTGTTTGTATTTATGTAAATTTTTTGTATAAAGAATTTGTACTTTTTGTACATTTCGGTTGCTAAGGTAACACTTGTGGAATAAATGAAAATACATAAAAGACACCTGTCATTTTATAACTTTCGTGACCGAGAATTCTTTAATTGTTAATAAAACAAATGTAATGAAGATTTTAATATGGATGAGGTTGAAAACATTGTGATTTGGGTACCTGCGTGTATAAAGCTGCCACTGTCTTGTCCCCATGACTGTCAGTCTGCTGTGTTTGTTGCAGCAGGGCATTGTTGAACACTCTAGTAATATCTATACTGACGTAGTTCTCAACTGTCTGAAGAACGTTCATATAAGCCCGCACACTCACTAACAGTTCTGATGGCTTGGCTATTTCGTTTGTGTCGGGATTGTGCATCACCATCCCAACGAGGGCTCGGGTAAAACGCGTCTCTAAATGCTGATTCAGATACTCCCGAGGTGCGAATGTGTATTCCCACACGTTTACGGTCGGACAGTAGTTTATCGCATAGCAGATCTCAGTCAGTGCCATGTGCAGTTTGTCCATTGTCGTCAGATTCTCTCGTGTCTTTCTGTAGCTTTCTCTGCCAGGTTTTTCCATCTCGAATATGTTCTTCTTTAAAAATAAAAATCATTAGTCAAAAGTTACTCAGTTTAGATGGGGGTGAGGTAAATATCACGTTTTAATGGTAACTTTAAAAAAAAATGTAATAACATTTTTAATATTAATACCTTGTTCTTGTCCTTTTTCTTGCGATTGACCATCTGCGTTATGAGGACAGCACAGTGCTTTGGCAATAACTTGTCACTCATTTTGCATTGTTCATCACAAATAGCTGTTATAATATTTTTAGCTTCTTTGGCCATTTCATCTAAGAACATGTTAACTACAGATAAACTGCGTTCTCGAATATGGTGTCTTTCTTCTGGGCAAAGGTCGTGTGTGCAGCTTTGAAAATGACTGCAGATCAACGGGAATGCGATAATAAACCTGAAAATATAAAACTACATTAAAGAAATATGCATTAAGAAAAATAGTTAAACTCTACCTATTTTGGGCTGGGAATTCTAAGCACATGTGAAATTGATCTTCGAATATTTTGCTGTAAAAACAGAAAATAGACAAATCTGATGTTTCAACCAACATCTCGTCTAAATTATCCACCATTCTTGTATGAAAAGACAAGGTATTGATGAACCATGCTAAATCTCTATGCTCTGTGATCGGGAAAGGGGCCTTCCCCATTGACATGTAGCACTGTAGTCGGACCCAGTCCAGTCTGAACGCTCTAAAGTCAAACAATTCGTTGTCTTCTACTTGCTTCACGGATAGATTGGCAATCGTATTGCATAAAGATGAAAGAATTATGCTTTCATCTTCTGGACACACCTGAAAAATAAAAAAACATTGTTACTTTAACATATTTTATTTAGAATTAATTTACAATTTCATTATTTTATTATTAAATGACCAATAAAGAATAAAAACTTAAAAAGTATTTTCAGGTTACACTAAATCATTTATAATATGTTTTTTCAATCTTCATAAAATTTATAATTATTATTAATAATTAAATACTAACTTGTAACGTCTGCATCGTTTGGTTTAGTGCAATTGCATCGAACCCTGACAGATACTGGACGTAATAGCGCTGCACCACTTGGCTGTACTTCCGGATTAGTGTCCGTAGCTCTTCCATGTGAAACAGCAGCTCTGGGAGTTGTCTGTCTACTAAATCTTCTGTTGACTTACCAGCCCTACCTTTTTGTGGAGGCGGATTGTCACCATGCCGCAGTAACCAAAGAACTTCATCTCGAGCCCAGCACAAACCTTTAATTATATTATTACATGAGTATATATTTAAAAGTAACTTGGAATCCGTAATTTGATAACTTACCCATAAAAACAAGTAAGGCTTTCGGGCCCAAAAGTCCTGGTTGATCAGTCAATATCAAACCCAACTCTTTAAGAGCTGTGCGCAAGAATTTCCTACGTTCTCTGTGTCGATATCCGGCTTTCTGAATAGCTTGGGTGTAGCATTCCTTTACTTCAGATACTCGCTTACCGTAGCTTTTAATTCCGTCAAAGAATGTCTGAAAAAGTACAAATATTATTTTATTTTATATCAGAGTTGCTAGTTATTAAACAAATACCTGTATATATGAATGCACAAACAGAACTTCATCTCTGAATAGTGGAATGACCCAAGAGGACTCTAAAGCACCTATCCACATTTTAGCACACTGGTCCCTTGCTAGACCTTGATGTACCAACATGAACCCAAACACTACCCAACGTTCCATTGTATCTAATGATAAATATTCACAAGACATGGTTTCTGTCTGAGCAGCTTTTAACAACTGTCCAGGATTAGCTATAAGACTCAACTTTTGCTCAGAACGCCAGTTATCAGCTGATAGATTCCGGCTTGGGTATATCGGCCATAAAGATGAAAGAGCACTCATTAAAAGTCTTGCATGAGGAACAAATTCATCTGAAAGCTTCTTTGCAGGGGCATCATACTCTACTATCATGTGACCTAGTCTAGGAAAGCTTTGATCACTCTGTCCATGAACCATTTCATGAGCTGCGTTGAACAATCCTAAAACTGCTTTGCGATCCTCGACACGTGAAAGTAGTATCATTAAAGATACGTACGTTATGATTAAATCTAAGTATGCTTTTGTTAGATCAAAGTTTAATGTAAGATCTAAATGTACTTGCCATGCATCCATGCTTGTCAGCAGTTCGCAAACGTTATCTTTGAAATCGAGAAGATCAACAAACGTGTAGTAATATAATGATAAAGATTTGATTATGTCATTACGGATTGGATGTATTGATTGTAAACCTTTCGTATCAACATTGGGAAACTTTCTGACGATGTTTTTTATCGACGATTCTAACGTTTTGTCAGATAGAAATCCTGGTTTGGATTTTGCATCTCCACAAGCTTTCTTGATGTTGTAAATACGTGTAAGCATTCCAACACCTCTGTCGTTTAATATTATTAGTTTTTCAGCGAGTTTTCGCTCGGCTGGTGCGGGTTGGCGAGACATTTTAGATATTTTATTAAAGAGTCTATAACCAAAGCACTGTTACACTTCACTAACAACACATATTTATATATAGTTTTACGTTTTTTTACGTGTTATTGTATTTTTTAGTTTTTGCATAACGATTCGATCAATATAATAGATATTTTCATTCAATTTTTTGACAGTATAAATACATTATTTTTCTATAGCGGTAGTGAATAATCAAATGTATCAGATAGGGGCCACCACCCATAGAGGAAATGTCACTAGAATTTAAAATCAAACAGAGGAGTACTAAGCACGGTTTACTCTATCCACACATGTTTAATTAATTTAAAAAATATATAATAAAAAGTAAGTTTATGTCATTCATATGATAGTCATTATAAACTACCTTTATCAATTGAACAAATTGTATAAAACAATAAAAATTGGAAATGACATTTACTTCCTATCACATGACGTCATGCGTCTTATTAGTTCAGTAATTTGACGACAGATATCAGTACTTGCTCATAAGCCACTGTGTAAAAATAACAGTGTTACCAGCTGTGTCTTTTTGACCCGAAAAGTCCGGGTTTCATGCATTTACTCCGGGCTCAGGGTTGTCTTATCATTTATTCGAATCAATTGACTTAATATTACTTACAAAATATTAAAAAAAAAACATCTTGAAATGTTTTTAATATAAATAAATATGTTTAATATCATTGTCTCTTCGTCAATAATTTCTAAGGATTAGTACATATGAAGTTAATTAATTGACAATTAATTAAGAAAGTAATTTTATTATGTGATAATTAATATCAACTAATATAATAGGTATATGATAAATAGGTATATATATGCATACATTAAATCTACCAGTGCCAGAATTTAGGGAGAAGATAGACTGGGTAACATAAATCAATATTTAAAAAAAATTCAAAATAAAACAACTAGAAAGAATACTCGTAGGTAAACATCCAGACTACAATAATTTCAATAATAATAAAAATATACTTATATATACATATATACTTTAAAAATATGATATTATTAGAATCGTTTCTTCTGAATAATTAATCTAACGATTCGTTACACATTATATACAAATATCTTCTGCAACAGGTGACGAAACATTGGTCAAAATTACGATAAAATATTAATTTAAAAAATATTCAGTATCTCACTACATATTACATAAGCTTTAGTACCTAATATATTTAATGCATACTCTCAGTTCTATTGTTGTCACTCTATCTCTTTACTATTGTATACTAAACAACCTTTGTCTGACTGCGATCCGTCATTTGACGACCACTGGTGTGGAAATTGTGAGCAAAATCTTGCAACGGCATTCGCATTGAATGGATCTGATTCCTTGTATCGGTGTAAAGAGATTTAACACTTTCAATGCAGCGCACGTATAAATAAATTAACTTACATTACAATCCCATTTGTGAATAAAAAAAGAGTAAACGAAGTGATTCTTGGCAGGATTTTATGATGAATATTTCAATGAATTATTTGAAATTTGTATATTAAATGAATTAGCTGCCCAATAAGTGATCCTTGGCAGAACTTTATGAAGAATATATTAATTAATTCCTTGAAATGTGTAGATTGAAGTGAGCTATGGTCGAAATTCGACCAATATTTTACCTGCCTTAACGGCAACATACACACATGATTTTTGTGTGTGCATATCTATGGTGCAGTATCTTTCGAATGATGTTAGTTTAGTTCCCCCCCTTTTATAATAAATACAAAAAAAGTACGACAGTTTTTGATGATTACTATTAATATATAGTTAAGCTGATAAAATATGTTTTGCTTTTGCATAATAGATATCTAGATATCTAATTCCCCCCCTTTTATAATAAATACAAAAAAGGTACGACTGTTTTTGGTGATTACTATTAATATATAGATAAGCTAATAAAATATGTTTTGCTTTTGCATTATAGATATCTAGTAAATTGGCAACTTGCTCTTGATGTACTTAATTTCATTAAATTATAGCAAAACGTCATATTAAACTATAAGTGTGATTCATATTTCTAGAGTGCTATATGTTGCCAAATAGATAACTTTTTAATTTATTTTTACAAAACGAGGGTATGGTGAATCGTGGTTGTGATCTGGGCGTCGGGGTGTCTAACGTGTTAAGGGCGTCGCGACGCGTGCGCCCAACGTGCCGCAAGCCGCACGCGCGTCAGGCGCCCAACAGTCTAGAGCCGTTCAGTGCAAGTGGAGCACACATCCCAAACATCCACCTATCGATCGATCAATTCCCGAGCTCTGAGCGCACACACACACGCACACACATACGTACACGTACATACACAATATGTCCATCTGACAGGACAAAGGCAGTGTGTGAAAATGCATAAAGTGTACATAAGTGGCAGGTTTGAATCATGAGACAGTTCGGGGGCACAAATCGTCATATATCAATTGACGAGCTGTTTGATTAGCTCGGGAATACAAACACATACACGCGCGCACACACACATATATGCACACAAGCAAACAGGCACAATAGTGGGTGAACATGCACAAAGTGTCCGTGTTCAAGTTAGTTTGTGACAAGTGTAGAACATGAAACAGTTGAACGATGTTTGGCTAAACCGTAACAAAAATGGCAACGATGTTCTCGCTATTGTTTATAATCGTGACGACATCGGGGCCTGTGTTGCTGTCGGGAGAAGAGTTAGCTTCAGGAGATGAGCAAGAGAATATCCGTCACGGCCGATCTCGTTCCCACTTAGTCCGTCAAAGTCGTTATGAAGACGAAAATATTCGGTGGTCTTCATCAGACGAAGTCATCGTCGTCCCTGATGATACCATCAAATCCATCCGGCAAGGGACCATTAACAACGACCTGTCGACTACTCCAGATCATAAATGGGCGTCCAGATTCGACCTAGAAACCATCTCAGAGTCTCCTTACGGATTTATACTAAATGACAATAATTTAATAGATACAATTGACGGTAACAAAGAGTTAACTTCTTTGGCGGTTTCTGAAGGAGAGACTGTGGAGGATAGCAGCGAGGACAGTCTGTATGAACTGTCGACAGCTAGCAGTATCCCCGGAAGTATCCGGAGCGGTCGAGTGGATGTTGTCACTCACTTTCTAAGGATAGTCGAGTCTCAACACCTTCTTGGCGAGAATTGTACAGCCGGAACGGACCTCAACCTGGGGGAAGGAGTTGTCGACAGATATGCCCAAGAAAGGTTCCGCGTGGAAGCGGAAGTTGCAGTCAACAGGGCCAACATGTTGACTCGACTCTGGAAGTACGCGGATCCCAATGTGCTACTGTCAGAGTACCTTTTGCACGCGTTAGTTTTTGCGATGGTCGAGTTTGATGATGACATTTTCGCAGGAGGAAATTGTTACGATGAGTACCAGTATAAAGACTACTGGCTATTCTGCCCTTTCGCTTATCGACTTCCCGAAGGTCTTATATTAGTTAAGGACCTTGCCGTTGAATATAAGTATCTTAGCAATACATCTGAGTGGTTTTATATTGCCAGAAAAAATGCACAAAACGTCATTAAAAATTACAACCAATTTAGTCGAGGTAAGATGCATGTTTACTATATTTTATATATTCAAAAGCCAAAACGACCAAAACCAGTCTATGTATCTAATAAAAACAAAATTGTCTTCAGTTTAAAATGTTTGGAACAACTGTTTCAATACAATTTTCTCGTTTAATAAATAAATAGAACCCCTAAAAAAATGTAATTCGTTTCTGGTCTATTATTCGCAAACAAAAAGTAAACAAACATACATTAAAAATATAATAAACAAAAGTACTGCATAGCCCCCACATGGGGGGAGGGCTGACAGGACACTAATTCTGAAGCCCGGGGTAAATAAAAGCCCTATGTGACGAGCAAAAATTGATTGGTATTTCCAAATTAAAATTTTTAATTGAAAGACCTAAAAAAAGTCATTAAAACATTTCTATGAATTTTCTCCTATTGAAAGAACTAAAAAAAGGTCACTCAAACTTATCGAAAAAAAATTCTAGCCTTGGGGCCCGTGATAATATTTGGGGGCCATGAAGTTCTGTGTAAATTTTCATATTTTAACACAATTAAAATAAAAATAAAAATTATTCGAGACAATTAATTTCATTAATAAGTACTGTTTCTTTCAGGATACAATACATATACAAAAAATGAGTCCACGCACACAGAAAGAATTCCCGATGAGATTTTGTCAGTCACATATGAGGACGGCAAGTGGTCTAAACCTTACTATGATTGTGGGGGTGGAAATATTTGGATGCTTACTTACACCGTACCGTTTTTTGGTTACGCGAACGGAACATATTTTTTTAAGTACGTAATATTTATTATTAAAATTACAGTGTTAATTTTGTTAAATATATACATGTTTAAATTATCACGACTTTTCAAAAAGTTTTATTTTGTTTTTCCCCACAGACTATTTCAAATTAATTATAAACAGAACTGTTAATTAGTGGTTAGAGAAATTTAACCACTTTCTCTTCCTTTTTAATTTTCGTGACCACAAAGTGGTTGTGTAGGCGGATTTATAGGGAGGCATTATAATTGACCCCCTATCTCCTTTCTGAAGATTTCACTCAGAATAAAATATAGGAAAACTGAAAAATAAATATTGTAATTAATTATTTTCAGAGGTACTAGTGGGATCGATATCGATTTAAGAAGAGTTGATATCGATCAATGCCCTTCTTCTGATAGTTCGCAGTTAAACATATTCGCAGCATCTGACAAGTGTAAGAAAAAGACTACTACGGTATGTATTTCATATTTATCTATATTATTTACTATTAACCCGACTTAATATCCCCAAAATCATAGTGATATAAATTAATAAAATATTGGAACCGTCAATTATAAAATTCTGTATTTCATGGCTACTATGTTTTTATATAAAAGATAGTTGTATACTGTGATATTATGGAAACAAAACACGACTTGATAACGATTTTTTTAGTCTTCTGATGTTAAATCTTAGGTTTTCATAAAATATTAATAACCACGAACATGCACAGAAAAATCGTCTTACTATTGGTGAAAACCGCATTGAAATCGGTTCAGAATTCCCGAGTCTATACAAACGTACATTAATTTTTATATACATATAGAGATTACAAAAGAAAAGTATTTATATTTTGACAAAGCACAACTCAATTTAGACATACAAAAATAGAAATAAATAATGTAGTTCTATTATTTATTATACATATTTTATGTATAATGTATTCGTCGAATATAGTAGAAAATTATACCCTAATTTAAAAAATAGAGTTAAACAATTTTTCCAATATAAATATAAATTTAGCTTTGCCAAAAATAAAATTATATGATAGGTACATTATTTCCATATACAGGCTGTTCCAGACCACCCGTCCACTATGTTTTACACCTAAACTATTGAAGATAGAGTTTTATGAAAAAAATTGTACTATGTATATCGACCCTAAAGAATTTCAGGAAAATATTTTCAACCCTCTAAATAAGAAAATTTTAAATTAAAAATTATAATTTTCAATTTTCTTAACAAAAGTTGTTTATTTACATGTCTTTTTTAAAATAAAGTACGAATTGATATACCATTATATTTAAATTTTTTGAATTATCCCTAATTGAACTTTTGCATTTTTGATATGTCGCGTATGTCACTTTAAAGTTTAAACTATCCAAATCTTAAATATTCATAGATCATTACAAAGGTAATTATTTCTACTTTCTAAATTTAAAAAAATAATAAAATTCCATTAATATTTAACGAAATTAGAGCACTTTTAGTAAAACCCTAATATTTGAGATCAAGTCGCCATATTTTCTAAACAATTGAAAGTATGAAAATTTTTGTCTTACAAAAGTTTCTTACTTTATTATGGTCTTTACAATTATGTACTTTTGAATATACCGTTCTATTTGATTTTACTGAGAAACGGGTATGTACACCCCAAACTACCCTCTAAGGCGCAATTTTAGGGGGTTGAAAATATTTTCCTGAAATTCTTTTGGGTCGATATACATACATAGTAATTTTTTTTCCTTAAACTCTATCTTCAATAGTTTGAGCGTAAAACATAGTGGACGGGTGGTCTGAAACAACCTGTATACCTATACAGGTTGTTTGAATGTAACTAACAATAATCAATGTTTTTTCTTCCGGGACACGTTTACCTGCAACAAATTTTGAAACGACCCATATATCTAATCTGTTATAATTTTTGTTATAATTCATAGCAATTACGCATATATCTATTTACATTACATTACATTGGCGTAGATAGGGAAGGTCAAGGGGATCACTCCCCCCCCCCTACATGAGTCTAAAAAAATTATAAGATGATTATGATATACGAGCATTTTTTCAATAATGACATCTAAATGAAGAAATTTTGTACTTTGCACCACTTAAAAAATGATTTTCATATAGTGAAAGATATAACTATGAGATTTAATACTGAGTCATATCCCCCCATCGCAAAAAGCTATCTACGCCACTGTTAAATTACATTACAAATTGATTGGTAATGCACAATAGCACTACCGATTTTCTATGTATACGGAAAAAACGAAACCTAAAGAATTACAGTTTTTCCCTGTACATCTCGGATTGTAAGCTACAACTTATTATTATCAAATATTTTTTACTCTTTGAAATTGTAATAATATAATTTTAGGTTGTAATGTTTGCAGTTTATCCATCAATTTATACTGAGTATCTACGAACATTATTACAGTTTCAGACTGTAAAAAACATTTTGTAATGATAGATTGTCGCATACTATTCGGGATGTACCGGAAAAAACTGTAACTATTCAGGTTTTTTTTCCGTGTACCTTTTATTACACTTACATTTTCTCTGAAACTATTATTTTGATTCTTAAAATATACATATGAGTGAACAAAAAAAATATAACAAAAAAAGTGAAGCAATTATTACATATACTCGTATATTCTTATATTTTTCACATATCCATAGGCGCTTTTCATTTTACCCAACGCGAACGTGAGCGAATACGATATCCAAATTTTAAATCGTGAGCGTGCGTGATTGGATATTCGCGCACATTTGAATGTATCTATTAAAGTTTGCGTTCTGTTTATATAAATGTGATTTTGTAAGTTATAATTTTCCTTCATATTTTTTTATCTTTAAGTTGATGTTTCTGTGACATTGAATGAAATATGATACAAAATTGTATGTTTTAAATTTCGATAAAAGTATATTAAAATTTATTATATAGAAAAAGTCGTGAAAAGTTTAAATTTTCAAATTGTAGATCTGTATCTCAAACTGTTCTCGAGATATATGCGTTTGTTTTTTCAAAATTTTTGAGAAAATAGCTGTAACTTTTAAATGGGTAGTCAGAATAGATTTCAGTCAACGGATTTGAAATCAGCGTGTCAAAATTTACCTGATGGCTTTTATGATTCTTTAAAATTGAAAAAAATAAATGAAATAAATCCAACTATCTTCAAAAAATAAATCGATTTTTTATTGAGTTTTTTTTAGCATTATATAGATTTTTACAGGTTGAAATCAAATCCGTCAACTAAAATCAAATCCGTCAACTAAAATCAAATCTGACTACAGGTACAAAAGTTGCAGCCATTTTTTTCAAAAATTTTGAAAAAAAAAATACAACTTTGAGAGAACATATCTCCAGGATAAATATATGCGCTTTGGAAATTTTAAATTTTACAGTGAAATTCAATATATCAAATTTTAAAATCATAGAAATATCAACCCAAATAATTTTTTTGAGTATATTATATCATGTAACGAGCGTGATCGGTCGTGCGTAACGGGCGTGTATAAAAAAATAATTAAAGGAATTCTAGTGTAACAGACTTAAAGTATTAAATTTCGTTTGCATTTTTTTTGTGATCAAATTGTATACATTCAACAATTTAAAAAAACTGTATGAACCATACATGACTTTCATGTTTTATAATATATTTTACAATATTTTTTAATATAAAACTCACCTTTGTATTTTATAAATATTAGTTTTCTAATATCCTAATGTCATTTGTATAATACACATTTTTGTAAAATAACTTATCTGACATTTGAATTTAACTGCGCTTGTTTCCATGGTAACATGAATTTATTAGTATTTAAAATGATTTTTTTTCCCGGCCATACTGTTTGTAAAACCTACCCTGAGCGACCCAGTGCCGAAATCACATTTCCATCTTGTGTTCATGTGTTTAAATGTGAAATGTAAAAAATAAAAAAAAAAATCGAACTGGCTAAATCAGTAATGAAAGGCCAAAAAAAATGAAAATTTTGAGGGTGATTTTCACCCCTTCAGTAATTATTGCGGCACGTTTATGAAATAAGTGCCCCTTAGATTGGATTGAACTACAAGTGTACCAAGTCTTATCAAAATTAGTGAGATAATATTCACTTTTTAGACGATAATAAACCATGCGGAAATCAACTTTTCTTTACATTTTGAAGTTAGTACAATCAGAATCTGCTCTTATCTCGGACACGATTTTTTGACGGTATTACAATACTTCCATTTCTTCGAACAAGGAAGTAAAAATAATAATCTAAAGTGAAATCAGACCTCGGGGGGCGATTGCCCCCATTGCTCCCCGGAATCGGCGCCTATGCTCATGATTGCATGTGTTGTGTGCATGTGTCATATTTATTAAAAATAATATAGTAATTACTAATTACTACAGTTTACTACACATTCTTAAAATTTACGTGTGATATGCAATTAAAATATGTTCACTAATTAATTTTAAAACAAATTTAAGTAGTCACGATAATCATTTCGAGTGAGTGAAAAATTCATGCGAACGAATAGATATATATAGTTTGCCATTTATATATTATGGATATTTTGTATTGAAAAATCCGGCGTATTGTATCCACCCCCTCCCGCTCTAATTTAAGCATCGAAACTTTAGCAGGTGGTGCAGTTTTATATCAAGTGTTTTTGGATAAGATTGCTGATACAGCATGAACTAAAGAGTAGGAGCTATTGAGAATATCATTACTTGAATTCGTATACTATTTCGTCAATGCTTGTCCAGTGGTTCCAAATATTTTAAACCAAAATAAATTATTTGTCATGTAGAATTCAAAATAGGGATGATTTATCTATGTTTTTTTTATATTTATTTCAGTGCATCCCGATTCCTGGACTAGGGTTTCGGCGGGGAAGCTACAAGTGTGTATGTAGAAGAGGCTACTATTTCCCAGAAACCAAGGTCCCTCATCGTTACTTTAATGGAACGGTTCTAGAAGAAGAATACGAGAAGCTTATGCTGGTAAGTGAATTTAATTTTTTTAATTTGAAAAAAAAACTGACGCGTAATTTGTAATTTAAGAATTTTTTTAGCAAAAACATTGGTTTGTCAAATTACAAATTACCAATTTAGATAAAAATTATTTGCGTAGGTACTTAAAAAAACTGTATTTTATGAAAAGATTGATTGAACTGTTTTGAAATAATAGTTTTTTTATATTATAAACTCTAAACTCTAAAGCATAATGTGACCCGCCTACCTGTTTACATATTTTTTTATATAGCATCAATCTGTATCAGATTTCTTCTAGACTTTTCAGTGACAGTATAATCATGAAAACTGATATAGGTACATTATTATATCATATTTCCATATTATATATTTTTATGATCGTTGTAAACTGCAATTTCCAATAACTCACTATCAGTTATTTTTTACTCACTATCCATCTTTTTATCTTTATTGGTTTTGAAATGACAAAAGATTATATCAAAACTGATAGGTATCATTATTTCGCGAATATTTTTAGGCATTTTCTATTTAAGTAACGGTAAAACAACCTGTGTGAAGTTAGCACCGCAAGTCTCGTAAAATAAAAAAAAAACAGTTCTAGATAGCACTCTGGAGTTCTTTTATATTTTGAAAAGGAGTTCTGTCAATTTAACCCTCCAAAACCTTATGTTCAAAATGGGGTGCTAACTTTATGCAGCACCACAAATTTTCTGAAGTTCTCTTTTATTTAGAGTTCTGTCAATTTAACCCCCCAAAAACGGGTTTTGAAAATACTCTTGAGATATTGCTAACTTCACATACGTGGCTGAACAAATCTCGGCCCGCGGAAAAATTTCAGCCCACGTTAGAAATAACATTTAAAAACCGGACAATTTGAGTCAAAGTAAAAAAAAATCGGTCGTTTTATAGAATTATCTTCTTATTTTTTTTTGCTTTTCGCGTTTTTTTAGCACTGCACAAAATAACTTTTAAAGCTGTACCTATACAAACATACTACAAGTACATACTAAAATAACCCCTGGAAATCGACTCAACCAGTGACGTATTTTAAAAGGCGCTTGTTATTTGTTTGGGATAATTAGACGAATGCATTGACATATATTGAATTTGATAAAAAACCCTCTTTCTAGAGGCACTAGATGGTTTAAAAGATTTAACAAATTTCGAGGAAAATAGCTTAAAAATTAATCATTTTTGTTAAAATCGTAATTGGCCTCAAACTTCCAAAGAATAATATTCAAACATAATTAAAAAAACTATTAAGGGTAAGTAACGTTATTTTTTTAGTGATTTTCATTGGTTAAACTATTAATTTTTGTTTGAACTATGGTTGATCATTATTCAACAATTTGAAACTATTACGATTATAACAAAAATTATTAATTTAATCTTTTAAACCCTCTAGAAAGTGTTTTTTTTTTGTCAAATTCAGTATATATGCTCTCGATCAATTCGTCTAAGTGTCCCAAACAAATATCAACCATAAAAATACCATGTCATTAATTTAGATTTTGAGATAAATTGATGGAAACAAGGTTTTCACTCTTTAACCCCTTTTTAAGGGTGTTGGACCACTTTTCGCCGAACCGGGTTATTTTTTTTTTCGAATTCTATGCCCCAAAATCGCTTGCCCTTAAAAGATTGGTTTTAAGAACTAGGAACTGCATCCTTGACTAGGCTAACCGTTTACTTAAAAAGTATTGATTATACGAAGAAGGTAGAGAGTTTACTCCCAAAAAACAATAATCTATAGCTCAAATTAAAAGTACTTTTTAGGGTATGCTTAGGATAAAATAAAAGTCTTCACAAAAATTCAGTTTGACCGAAGTTTTATTTCCTGGACTAATTAAAGGCCCCCAAAGCT
Source organism: Sialis lutaria (assembly GCA_949319165.1). Classification (NCBI taxonomy): domain Eukaryota; kingdom Metazoa; phylum Arthropoda; class Insecta; order Megaloptera; family Sialidae; genus Sialis; species Sialis lutaria. The sequence goes on along the minus strand of OX439245.1, from coordinate 9,586,400 downwards.
AAGCGCGAGGGGCGGCTTGCGCCACCCCTCCCAGCCTGACGCCCCAGGGCCCCATAGTAAATACGCCACTTTACTCAATACTTGTCTAGATCTAGTATAAGCATATTTGCTTATCTTGCAAGCTAAGTGAATAATAGGTGGGGGTGGTAGGCAGTTCTCACATTTATAGAACCGCCTTTACCTATATGATGGAACATGGCGGCCCGCGAAGCTCGAATTCATTTTTATCATTCGTTAATAAAAACAACTTTCTTTGTTATAATTAAATATGCAAATCTCAGTGGGTGGTGAAACATATCTACAGCCACAGTAAACATATAAATTTTATGTAATTGTCATATCTGCAATGTACCATTTTCCATTTTATTTATTTGTTTTTATGATTTATGTAAGTAACAGGCATACATGTCTATTTACTTGTACGCTATTGGCCGCACTCACCCTATTTACTTTTAGGGTGACGAGAACAACTACATAAAAGCCGGTTATTTCGAGTGTCTGAAATGCGCTGAAGGGTGCGAATGGTGCAATGACGGAAGCCCTTGCGTCGTGTCCCTCAACTGGGTCATGAGGACTGTAATACTTGCTCTATCTTGTGTCATCATCTGCTGTTTACCAGTCGTCGTGTTTTTCACCTGGAAATATGGAAATGTTAAGGTATATACACACCTATATATGATATCATTTTTCAGTTTATATATATCTGTATTTTTCTTACAGGTGGTTCGAGCCGCGAGTCCAGTGTTACTACGAGTAGTTACTTTAGGAGCATTTTTCATATATTGCACGGTAAACATACTTTATATCATTTTTTTAAAGTGTGTATGTGTGTGTGTGTGTGTACTAATGCACGCGTATTAGAAGTTATAAGGTACTAGCACCAGTTTTGAACGCGTTAAGCGCAAAGTATGTTATTCTTTTGGATTGGTTGGGCTACTTTTTTGTAATTCTCATGAACCTATTATACTGTAATAAAAAAACTACATCTTTACTAAATAAATTTAATTACCAAAACTAAAGGACCCCGCACATTCCTAATGGCAACTGGCTTTCCGTGAAAATCCCTAATTTTTTTGTTATGTTGTATAGTTTATGTGATGCTGATCAAAAGCTCTCACAGGCAGTTCGAAAAATGAGCCGTTTCGGCGATAAAAATTTTTGAAGATGAAAAATTGAAATTAAAGTTTTATTTAAGTTTTAAATCTTTTAACATTTTTAAAGTTACAAAAAACTCACATTTATAATACGAATATATCATTACTAGTTTACATAAATACTCTAGTGAAATTTATTTTTATTATTTAATTAAAATAATTGATGATTTGAATAGCATTTATTTTTTTGTCATCAAAATCTTTGCTATATTACTAGAATACTATAGTCTATTTCATAGGTGTCCAACCTTTTGAGCTTTGTGGGCCGCAGAGCGCAAAAAAATAACGAAAAAATTTGTTAAGGGCCGCAGAAAAATTTGAAGACCTTTTTTGTTTTGTTTTCGTTGTTGACTTAATATATAAACAATATTAGTATTTATATCTCTGTATCTATAATTTATATTTTATAAAATTAGAAATATTATTCTACTTTGACTAAACTAAAAATCTGATTTTCTTATTTCACTTTTTTTAAATCTTATGCGGGCCGCACGAAGAGTGCTCGGGGGCCGCATGCGGTCCGCGGGCCGCGGGTTGGACAAGCCTGGTCTATTTCATTTAAGTTTACAGTTGTTGTTAGGTGATTTGATGATATGAATCGTGTATCGTACGGTCAAATCACTCGGCAACCACTGCAAACTGAAATGAAACAGAATATAAATCTTAATTTTTCACACTTACTTTTTACACACCATAGTCAAAAATTAATAATTACATTTTTCATCATTGTATGTAATATCATTAATAATAACTTACCTCTGAAATAGCATTACTGAAAAACTAGAATAGCCAAAAAAGCATTAAAACAATAAAAACTTTTGATCAGCATCACATAAACTACAACATACCAAAAATTTAGCAATTTTCACGGAAAGCCAAATCCAACAAGGAATGTGCGGAGTCCTTATAGCCTTTTATTTTGTATATGTTTTTCTCCAGTAATGGGCAAAGTAAAACCAGTAATGATTATAAAATGATTAGTACTACTACACAAACGTTATAAAATAAAGAGTCGTAAAATTTAAAACAATGTAATGCATTTACCTATATAAAAAAATACACTTTAAAAATGAACAATTATCATCAAATCATGCTGTAAGACAGATAAATGTACCTACATAGATTAATAAACAATAGTGGCAGTAATCAAAGATCAACAAATATTTCAAATTCAGTACATTTCAGTTAAAAATCTTCAACACTGGGGTGTTGTTCAAGACTGGTGCCAGAACCTTATGACATCTAGCGTACAAATGCAAAATTAAAAACATGTTTTATCCGACTATCATAACTGAAATCTTTATTATGTACACCTTATCCTGAACGGGTCTAAATAAGTATAACTTCAAAATTGAATTAATTAATTTCTTGTTTTTATTTTTAGAATATCGTCATGTACCCCAGGCCGACAGTGTACACTTGCACAGCCAGAGTTTGGTTACGGGAAATAGGTTTTTCATTAACCTACGGAGCTCTAATGCTAAAAACATGGAGGTATTAAATTCATCATTTCAAAAACATAAATAAATTACCGTGCGTTTAATGAGTTTTATTTTTCAGGATATCGGTAATATTTCGCGTTCGATCAGCAAAAGCCGTGAAGATAACGGACCTGAATCTTCTTAAGAGACTTGGTGTGATCGTGGCAGTGTTCAGCGTATTTCTGTTCATTCGTACACTAGTAGCTCCTCCATATGTTATAGTCGGACGTACTGCGGACGATTTGAAAGCCTATCTGTGTAAAACGGACTGGTGGGACCATTCCTTCACAACGTGTAAGTACTATAGTATATATACAGTGATGCCTCGCATAACGAACATAATTCGTACCAGGAGCAAGTTCGTTATGTGAAACGCGTTTTCCTATAACAATACATGTTAAAATTTTTAATTCGTTCTGTAGCATAAAATATGGTACCTACTGTAACATAAAAAAGATTGTACACACGTTTTTTATTTTTTAGTCAGACTCTATGACTAGTCTATCGGGTCAAATCCTCACACAAAATTACATTTATTAAAACAAACACGTGTGTGAGTTAAGCGCAGGAAAGAACGACGTTGGAAGTTCGGGCGACTTCGTGAATACGATGCAGTTCGTTGTGTGAAGTGAGGTTCGTTGTGCGAGTCGTGTAATGAACGAACAGAAAGTTCGTTGTGCGCAGCGTTCGTTAAGCGAGGCGTTCGTTGTGCGCGGAATCACTGTACATTATACATGTCTCTATTTTACCTATACAGTTATCTCTCCATTTGCGCAGTTAACTGGTTCCATGAAAACAGCGTGTAGATTGAAAAATACAAAATCGTGTAAAAGATAGGTATATGTATGTGTTTTGACAGCCACAAAGAAAAACAGTTTTTGATTAACTATCATAAAAATATAGAATTTTATTGTTAATATTTATTCAAAAATAAACTTCTAATCACATAATAAAAAGACGTCAAGTAGGGTTAAAGTTCAGGGAATGTCCAAGTTATGTATACGTGGTGACAGCTGGTGTCTAGTAGATTAGTGAACATATAAAACTTTTTTTAATGGAGGGATTACTGTATATTACCTTAAAGAAGTTGACAATATAGGGTGCGGGGTTGGGTTTGCGGGGAATGGTACGGGTAAGTGCCCGTGGATAAGCATAGAGTGAATGCAAGGTGTGTCTCTCTCTGAAGCAAGCAAAATCAAAATTTTCTCACACTTATCATTTTTTTAATTAAAAAAAGCGATTCTTAATCATTCTGAAAATGTACAGATATCTTTGTAATTGAATAAAGAATGTATGCTCAAATTTTCAACAAATTCTCTGTCACATCACTTTGAAAAGTCCTGCCATGTCTCGAAATTATGCAGTTCTCATAAGAATGCATTTCAATTTGTTTATAAATATATATCTTGAAATTTTGCAAGGATTTTTAAATTTTTATTTTCAGTTTCATTAAAATCTCTCTGTTATTTTTGTATGGTGTCAACCTCCTTAAGAATTGATTTTGTGTTGCAGTGGAAGTAATGTTCCTGATTTGGGGAATCCGCTTATGCATAATGGTCCGGAAAGCTCCTTCCGAATTTAACGAGAGCCGGTTCATATCGATGGCAATTTATAATGAGTTCCTCTTGTCTGTCTTCCTCAACATCTCCATGTAAGTAAAAGACAATAGAAAAGGGGTAAAGGTTATCTATGTACTTATGACATTTAACATTTATTTTTTTCAGGTTATTTCTACAATCACCTGCGAACCCGGATCTATTGTACATTATTTTCTTTTGCCATACTCAACTTACAGTCACTCTTCTGCTTTGTTTAATATTTGGTAGTAAAGTAAGTATACTTACTTAATGTTTGTATAAGTGTATAAATATTAATTTATATCGTTTTTAGGCATATATGGTGTTTAAAGGACACGGTAAATCGGATAGCGAAACGTCGGCAATAACTACAAAATCCCAAGCAACAAAATTCATTGGAAAATCGAGAACAGCAAATTCGCAGTACACCAGCACGAATTCGTCGGGAACCGGTCTCGACTACGCCAAAATAACTGAACAAGATATCCAAGTAAGTAATTGTGAATGAAATTTTAATGTAAGCACATACATATGTATCTACATATTGTCCATATCATGAAAAATGACCGGAGCGGTAAGGGAAGAAAATCCGAACTGACTTCAGTCCATTGGCGTAGTCAAACACAAACACATTTTTTCGAATATATGAATGTTAGATTACCATTAAAAAATAGGAATAATTATTGGACTATCCACTACTGACTCGATTCTTTGGATTCGTCCAGTTCAATAGAACGTCGTACATCTAATACTACAACTTAAGCGATCGACTATAGCATTTAGTATAAAGAGAGTGGCGCACAGAAATACTCTATATTTTAACAAACTATGTAACATTTTGAGTAAGAAGCTCCATATGCATAGTGACATGTGATTGCATTTCGTTGCTTATCTTACAACACCGCTCAAGTCATTTTGACCAACTTTACAGGAGAGCGAAAAAACCGTGTATGTTTAATATAGGCTACCGATTTGCGCGCTGTCATTATTTTTTGAATTCTGGTCTCTTATTGTCCGAAACGTCTAGAATGTGATTGGTAAATCGACGCGCAATGAATAGCTCTATCCAATGACATTAAAATGTAAAAACCGCTAATTTTCGACTTGAGCGGTGTTGTTAGATAAGCGACGATTTCTAAGTCCGGCCATTTTTCAGTATACAGTACTTATAACTTAATTTATTATTTTGCAGGAAGAATTCCGACGCTTGTACATGCAAATCGAACAGTTGAAAGAGAAGAACATGAGAGTTGGCAATCCGCACATCACGGCCAAGTTGAACGCAATGCAAAATGCATATGTGAGAGGTGGTGAAATAGTCGAGGAGGTCAAACCTTCTCTACGACCACCCACCACTCAAGCAGGGAGACTAAGTGTCACTTTTGAACCGGATTACCAGGTAATACAAACAAAACAAAACGGTTGAAGTGAAACTTCTTTTGTTTTCATTTACCATACGAAATAAAATATATATACATGTACTCATCGCTCTCTTACACACATATTCTAGCCTTTCAATTTCACCCTCTCCTTAGCGTTGCATTATTTACGTGACGAGGGCTCGCTAAAGAAGTTTTGCTTCAATAACACGATATACTTGTTTATTATTATTATATGATTTTGTTGTTTTCAGTACCGTGCGTCACTAGAACAAAGCGAGAAAGCTATCGGCACGAATCCCAGAAGATCTAGCTCAAATAATATAATGGACGAGTCAGTCGATATAGAACTATGCAGCGCACATCCGGACAAAAACAACGGTCTACTTGATTCCAAATCAACCGTGAGTCCTACAGATGTTGACGGCACGCGGTTGCCTATTCCCTCAACGAACTCGTCGAAGAGCAGCAGAACCCTTCTGAAATCTGGACACGCCAGAACACATGCTATCGTTATCAATCTAGACGACAAAAGTCGCTTTACGGAGGAAGTGACAGTCTAAACTAGCTAGTCCTGTGTACTCAATACTCGATATTCGATGCGGATATACACTCCATACTTTGCCAATGTTTCAATACAGTTTACCTTTACCCTCATCTGGCAATACGTTTCAAATTTAAATAAATGTATCAATAGTTAATGATACCTTATATACAGAAAATTATTAAACAGTTTAGTAGAACCGAGATAAATAGAAAATAAGGTCATAGACATAGAACATGGACCGCGCACATATTGGTGTAAGAGAGATACGGCAGCATTTAGGATATATCTATCTCTTTTTCTAAGAAGAATGAAATAGACACTCCTGTATATCCCAAACCATTTTCTATATCTTTCCTTTTTAATACGACTCTTCGAGTTAAATGCGCGGTCCATGCTCTATTTCTATGGGTATAATAATGTTTATTTTACTATTATACCTATAAATATTAATCTTTATACAGGCGCGTATACAAGAGAGGCGGTAAAGGGATCATGACCCTCCCCATGAATTAAAGAGATATTATGAGGAAATTTTAAAGTTATTTAAAGTAATTAGATAAACACTGTTTGAGTTTAAATCAGTACCCGGGAAAAAAGTGTAGATCTGCAGAGATCTACTCAGATCTCGACAGATCTGTATTTTGAGACAGCATTATATTTTTCACTGGTTTTTGATCTATGGAGACTTAAAAAAATCTACAATGGTCTACAAAGATCTAAAATGATCTACAAAAATCTATAACGGTCTACAAGGATCTCTGGAGAGCATTGTAATGTTGAAAATTAATGATTTTTCAATGTTGAAAACTCATGAATTTTCAAAGTTTTAATCTCTATCACGACCTTTAAAGATCTTTGTAAGTCATTGTAGATCTTTGCAAGTCTCCGCAGATCAAAAACCAGTGTTGTCCCAAAATGCAGATCTGTCGAGATCTGAGTAGATCTCTGCAGATCTACAATTTTTTCCCGGGTATCTATTAATACATTTTCAACTATAAAATTGTTTGAATAAAAAATTTTAACATACTTTAATATAATTAATTTTGAACATCACTAAAATAATTATTTTATATATTAGTTATAAAAAATTGATTTAACTTAATTTGTAGTTGCCATATTGTACATCTCCCTCTACTACCTTTATTGAAAAACTCGAATTTTTAAGTTATTAAAATTTAAATTAAAAAAGGACCCCGCAGAATCCTTATGGGAAAGGGGTTTCGGTCAAACTCTTTGAAACTTTGGATTCTGATAGTCCTTGATGAGTAGATCAAAAGTGTCAATGGGCACGAAGTCCAAAAAACTCAAACTTTTAAGATATAGCCCTCTGAAGTTGGGATTATAATTGTCTTTAATTTGCAATAAAAAAATTTGTAGAACCTTAATTTTCGCACAACTTTTTGTATGTGTTCTCAAAGACATCTATAATCGATTGCCAGCATAAAAAAATCAACTTTTCAATTCATTGAGAAATAACAACACTTAAATCTTATTGTTACGTTTTTTTAATTATAAACAAATCCAATTGTTTTATAATAAAAAATTGGTTTATAATAAAAAAAACGTAATAATAAGATTTAAGTACTGCCATTGGCTAAAGAATTTAAAAGTTTACTTTTTTATGGTGACAATCAATTATATAAGTCTTTGGGAACACATACAAATAGTTGCGCGAAAATTAAGGTTCTGAAATTTTTTTTTTTGCAAATTAAAGGCGAGCATGATCCCCAACTTTAGAGGGTTATATATTAAAAGTTTGAGTTTTTAGGACTTAGTGCCCATTGACACTTTTAATCTACTCATCAAGGACTATCAGAATCCAAAGTTTCAAAGAGTTTGACCCATTTCCCATATGGATTCTACGGGGTCCTTTACAGTCAACTCTAAATATATTTTGATTAACAGATTATTAATTATTTTGAAAATTTGTAAACGTTTATTTCAAATAATTGCTGCTATTAGAATTTTTTTTTCTGAAAGTAAAATTTATATATTTTTTCTGTATGACCCCCTCCGAGAAGCTAGGCTGTATACGTGCCTGTGTTTATAATATATCAATCATATAATAAGGTGCCCATTTTGCAGGGACCTGTATGATATCAGGTATAAATCAAGTTATTTTCCAATATCAGATGAAGGAAGAAATTGTAGGTAACCTATATGAAGTTAAATCCGCATCGAGTAAATTGGGATTTTTCACCTGTTCCGTACAACGATGCATTCTCTGAATGATATTGTTTTAATGACAAAGATGACAACAGATAATTATATGTACATACTCAGGAAAATTTTTTGGATAGAAAGTAATCTTGATAAATTTGCATTTTGAAACAAAATCATATTTGTTAATTGGTTTTTTATCTGTGGAGACCTGCAAAAATCTACAACAATCTACAAAGATCTATAACGATCTACAAAGATCTACAATGATCTATAAAGATCTACAACGATCTACAAAGATCTCTGAAGATCATTGTAACGTAGAAAATTTATGAATTTTCTATTATGATCTACAACAATATATACATATCTTTCTAGATCGTTGTAGATCTTTTTATATCTGAATTTTATATGTAGATATAAATATTTGTACTCATCTTTGAAATATACCTAAAAGTTCACAAAATAATTAAAGCATTTATTTTCATTGACAGTATTTAATCTACTGTGCAGAGCCATACAAAATACTTTTTATTATAGAATTTATAATTTCAAATAGAAAGAAAAACAATCTAATAATAATATATTATAAATATTTGCCCCAATAATAAAAAGAAAATGAAATGGTAGTGACGTGGTTGGTTAGAGGGCTAACTTCAGAGGAGGTATAGTTTAGCCTGTAGTAAATAGATATAAGCCTCGTCTCAAGTTAGACCACCAACCTTCGTATAAGATTTGTTGTAAAGTAGGTATATATACGCAGATAATAGAAAATAGCTTGATTTCGACTTGTCCCCCTTTACCAGAATATCCGATTTTGACAAATGTGATAATTTATATTTTGGGGTTAAATATTTAATAAAATTTAAGTCTAATTCAATACTTGTATTTAATACAAAACTTAAATAAATATACGTATATAAAAGTATGGTTCTGAAATCGACTAGCAACTAATTTTTTGGATATAGGAAGTATAAATACAATTGTTTTATAAAGATTTAGTTATTTTATAAATATGTATTTCAATTGCTCATTTTATACATTTGCGAAAAATTAATTATTTATTTGATAATATTGGTTGAATAGGTAATATTAAAAGTTTTTCGTTAAATATTACTTTATTGTTAAATTATTTATATTATATTTATACTGGTTGATTTATTTTCGTTATAGAACAATTATTAAAAATGGATAAAATGAGTGATTGAATTTGTTTTTAATCAATAAATATATTAAGAAATATTATTATGTATGTGTGTATGAATTAATAACTATTGAATGTAAAAAATGCAATACAGTGTTATAAGACAATTATACAGATTGAGGTTACGTAAATTAAATAATGACCAATTTAAAAAAATGTATTTATTATGAATTACAAATTAATTGAAAATGTTCTAAATTTCTTAAAATAATTATTACTTTAATTATAAATTGAATTTTAAACCTTATATATTTTTTATGTATTCTAAACTTTACCATATATGTATATATCATCATATCCTACTCCATTTTCTAAAAAAAATATGTATAAATTAATTTTTAATATTAAATTTTTCTATTGGCATTGTATTTAACCCACCGAAGATATTTTGACATTCGTTTAACATAAAATAATTAATAATAGTCATTATCAAGAAGACTATACAAGGAGAAACAACTCCCTATCTCGGAGTAAGTTCCCCACAACGTAGCGATCGCTGGTTTTGCGAATAGCGCTCAAAATCGTTTACTGCGCATCTCTAGCAACATGTGCCTGACAGTGGCATCGTGTAAACAAGATGCGCAGCATGGTATTTTTGAGCTATGCGCAAGGCAATAGCGACCTATTCTTTGACCCCCCTTCCACGCAAGTTGGTTCTCCTTGTACAGTCTTCTCGGTCATTATATTTGAATGAGTTATGAGACACATTAAAAATTAGAAATAAACTGTTAAATAAATGTAGGTATAGATATGTCATGATTAGAAAATATAATAGTTGTCTAGGTGGGTTAGATAAAATATAAGTAGTGATTTTATATAGTTTGCAAATAAATTAATTGTACAACTCTGGTTCTGGAGCTCGCAATGCATATCCCATTTTCTGTAGGACGTTTTTTATATCTTTGTATACCAAAGGATCTTCCACTGTTCCAGATATCTGAAATGCAATCATTAAAAGTGAGTATTTATAAATTAATGTATAACTGCAGATACATATAATATAACAATAATAATATATAATAATATACATATATATATAATACAATATAACAATGAGTGATAACTATTAAATAAATGGAAGAAATACCTCTACATGTTTGTTTCTTGCTAAATCTGAAATAGATTTTCGGCAAGTTTTCCCCGAACGTGTCCTAGGTAACCCTTTAACAGCCACTGCCAGTCGAAATGAAGCGATTGGTCCAATCTGATTCCGTACTAGATTGATTAATTCTTGTCCTATGGTTTCTTCGTTATTTTCCGCATCTGATAACAAAGTCAACATCACAACAATTATTACTGCCCATATTAAAGTATATATTCAACCATACTTTTCTTAATAATAAACAAACACAGAGGTATTTCGCCTTTGGTTTCTTCCGGTACTCCAACAACCACAGCATCAGCGACTTCCGGGTGGCGGAGTACAACATCTTCCAAAGCGGAAGTGGATAGTCTATGACCCGCTACATTAATTACGTCATCATCTCTAGCTGTCACGTAAATGTATCCATATTCGTCCTTGTAGCCGGCATCCATTGTGTCGTAATAACCCTTTTTTAATAATATTATTTTAGTATAATTCAGTGTAACATTATAAGCACTGTACTTACCGGATAATGTGAGAAATATACTTGACAAAATCTTTCAGGGGCTCTGTACAGAGTTGACATGGTTCCAGGAGGTAAAGGTAACTTAATTGCAATCCTCCCCAATTCATGGGGTCTCGTTTCACGCCCGTTAGGTTTTAAAACACGAACTAAAAACATATTTATGTAATACAGTTAAACCTGGATAACTGGAATCTTAAAGGAACAGTAATTTTATCCCACTTAAAGAAGTATCCTATTTACCCAGTTTCCCAGATACCATGGTTCATCCGAGTGATAAAATAGAATAAATCTGAGATATACAGGTTGTCCCATTTTGATCTATCAACCCCCTATTTTTTGTTATCTATCAATTAAATAGAAAAATGTTTCAAATAAAAGTTATTTGGTTTTGAGGGGAACCAAAATGGCGTTATTAATTATTTTTTTGACGTCTTTAAGATCAAATAATGGCAACATTTTTTTTTCAAATGGAAACCTATATTTTTTACGGTATCTTATTGTATGGAAAAAAACAAGCAGCTTTTGTTTCAAAAATGAAGTAATAAAAAAACTATTTGAGAAAAAAGCTGCTTGTTTTTTCCATACAATAAGATATCGTAACAAGCTGTCTAAAGAGACCAGCAGGTTTAATAGACAAACCCCCTTTTTATAAAAAAAAGATATCGTAATAAAAATATAGGTTTCTATTTAAAAAATGTTGGCTCTATTTGACCTTGAAGACGTCCAAAAATTAAAAAATTAATAACGCCATTTTAGTTCCCCTCAAAACTTTACAAAAATTAGGGAGGGTGATAGATTAAAATGGGACACCCTGTATAGAGATTTTTTCCTTCATATTTTTTTTTGTCTTGTGTCTTAGTTATAGAGGTACCTAATCGATCTTAGCTGTTCCAGTAAAAGAGATATCGAAAAAATTAAAATAAAAGAAATTCCAGCAGTGGCGTACGCAGGATTCTGTTCTGGGGGGGGGGGGGTCAAAGAGAAACCACAAACAAAAAGTACTTATGTATCTATTTGAACAAAAAAGTTATAGGTTATAGCCATTAAAAGAAATTCCGAATTATCAGTTTTTTTGGTATACCGCCTAAACCACATAGAATTATAAATATTTTTTGGTGTAGTAATACTCACTCCTTTCTTACAAATAATTCATCTTATTTAACCAAACCGGTATCTTTTATAATTATTGAGATCCCCATGCTGGAAAAGTTATCTTGGACACCCGGTAGAATTAATAGAATTTAATAGTTTTGTTGGGAATAATATTAATATTGATTTAAAAAAAGATCAAAAAATCTGACCCCCCATAACATCCCCCTGTGTACGCCACTGAAATCCAGATAGAGAAGTTTTATAAGTCTCACTAATAGAGGTCTTTTGGTGCCGAAGTAACGGGACCTCAGTATGAATTTTAATAATAGAAGTTGCCCACTTATCCAAGTCTCACGTAATCAACTTCTTAGAGATATTTAAGTATGTGGGTACTTTACCATCATATCCAGGGAATGGTAATCCAGCAGAATAGTTTGGTGGATTCGTGCTGTGTTCCAAGCCCACACAAGTAGCGGTTATAGAATGTCCGGTTTCTGTTTGCCACCAATGGTTTAGTATCGGTACATTGAACACTTTCTCTGCCCAGAGCTTGGTGTCATAATCGCAGTGTTCACCCGCGACGAATATATTCTTGAGCGACTTGGTGCTGTACTTTCTTCCGAAGAAGATATCCGGATCTTCTCTCTTGATAACGCGGAATGCCGTCGGGACTGTGAAAATGGCGTTAACTTGATGGGCATCGATTATCCTAAACACAAATACATTTCATATAAGTAATTTATTATGTGTATATTTTGTATTGTACAAAGTTACCGAAAATATTGCCCAGGATCTGGCGAACGATCCGGCTTCCCTTCGTACATAACGCTGGTTATTCCGTATAGCAAAGGCCCGTAGCATATGTAAGAGTGGCCCACAACCCACCCTAGATCGCTAGCGGACCACCACACGTCATCCGGGCCCATTCCATAAACGGCCTCCATGGTCCATGCTAGTGTCGCTATGTGACCCCCTACCGGACGCTGTATCCCTTTCGGCTTATCTGGTAGAACAAATAAAACGTTATACGCAGATAAATCAATATTAATATTTATTGTGTCAATAACCTGTCGTCCCGGAAGTATAGAGGATGTACAAAGGGTCATTCGCTTCCGTTGAAATGCAGGGATGTGGACTCGTTTTACGCATTTCTGTTTCCCAATCGACGTCGTATTGTTTATTTAAGGAGCAAATACTGACACCCTTTCTCTGGTAAATGATGCATTTGTAAGGTTTGTGTGAAGACTTTGCTATCGCTTCGTTTAAAATTGTTTTATAACTGGAAACATAATTAAATTCAATATTAGGTATACTATATACACAACGTATAGAATTTAACTATAGCATACTGGTAAGTCATTGACTTATTGTATAAATCATATTGGCGACTGAATATCATTAAATGTAGGTAACGTAGTTAAATAATTCTAAATCTATCTCTATAAAAGGAAGTTATACATGTTACAAGTAAACTCGAAAAGTACTGAACTGATTGTAATGCGTTTTGCACCAATAGTTAGATCATTCTTCAGTGCATGTCCTTAGCTAATAATATTTGGTTTGTACGATTACTTAAATACAGTTTTTTTTTTTAATAATAAACACTTTTTAATTAATCGTTTTTACTTATAAGAATATACTGCATGAAAAATTTAACATAAAAAAAATTAATAGTCGTGGCTGTACGGGGCTCACCCTAACGCCAAAACTCTAAATAAAAAATATATATATTTAAGTTTAAATAAATTATATCACTTTAAATAAATAGTTTCCACTAAATATAAATACTTTGCACTAAAAAAATAATACTTTGCACTTGATATAAATTTAGGCCTATTGTGATTTTATATATTTTTACCTTAACCTACCTACTAACATCCTTCCTTTGGCCCAAATATATTTGATATTTTTATGAGATTTTTTATATTTAAACCTAACATAAAAACAAACCAATCTCCTTTCGCCCCAATAGATTTGATATTTTTAATGTGATTTTGTGTATTTTAAAACGATGAATTATTCGCCTTATGCATTAAAAAAATATTAAAATTTATGTTCACGTGTTTAAAGTGAATACTAAATAATTTTAAGTCCAAAGATTCAAAATTTATGTTCGATGTACAAAGTGAATACTATCTAATATATAGTGCAATTAAAAATAACCCTTAATATTTTATGAAAACCTAAGATTTAATATCAAAAGACTAAAAAAATATTTTGTCAGTTCATGTTTTGTTTCCATGATGTCACAGTGCACCATACAAACGTCATTTATATAAAAACATAGTAGCTATTGAATAAAAAATTATATAATTTACATAAGGTGTATAGTTTGTGTACATTAACCCGGGTAACACCGGGTCCAATCCGCTATTAAGGTATAAATAAATAATAAATACTGACGGTATAATTTTGCTCGGCTCTATTCCACAACTCGCAGAAATAATCACTTTAGGTTCAGCGTGTTCGATTCTCATCTGTAATTCTCTAGCAGCAAATCCTACAAAAAAATATAGGTACATTATACACAAATCTCAATTTTAAATAATTTAAATTAAATTACCTCCAAAAACAACAGAGTGAACAGCGCCTAACCTAACTGTCGCAAGCATCGCGATAATAACTTCAGGAATGAGCGGCATGTATATAATAACCCTGTCGCCCTTTTTTACCCCATACGACGCCAGCACTCCGGCAAGTAAAGATACCTAAAAAGAACAAGAACAACTTTAACATTATAAACTAATCTAACATATGGATTTTGGCTTCTGGGTGTAAGCCGCGTCGATTTGGTCGTTTTATCTGCTAACGTTTTGTCACACATATAGCAATGGACATCTTCAGAGCTTCAGTTCACTTTTAGAAGAGCCCTGAACCTGAAGATGTCCACTGCAATGTGTGACGAAACGTTGACCGATAACACGACCAAATCGACACGGCTTACACCTAGAAGCCAAGATCCATATCAATATCACCGCGGAACAGTGGCGTAGATAGCTTTTTGCGATGGGGGGGGGGGGGGGTATGATATATTACATCCTCATAAATATATATTTTTCATTATAAAAATCATCATTTATGTGAAGCAAAGCACAAAAATTGATTATATTACTTACATTCTTCACTTAAATGTATTCATTATTGAAAAAATACGGGTTTATTATAATTATTTTATAATTTTCGTACTCATGGAGGGGGGATTGATCCTCTTAATTCCCCCTAACTACGCAACTTCCGCGGAAGCCTCAAGACTTATATAATCTAACATATATAAATCTAACTAATAGGTATTCGAAAAATATAAGTAATGCATATTTCCCCCACCTAACTTAAATAACTACTAGAAAATTTATAAAAAATACAATAAAACAATACTTTTTTTTATTTAAATTATTGCCCCTCAAACAAATAACAAAAAAATATATAATATTTTTAAAAGTGTTGTGCCATGTATTAATTACAAATATATTTTTTAAAAGCAAAATATTGTGAGGTTTGTATAATGCCAGCCCTGGGCCTCTATTCTCGAGTTCGTTCGATTTTTTCTCATCCGAGATTTCTAAACTAAAACTAAAAGTCACAAAGTTATTAACTAGAATCTCGATTGTGTAAATTAGACCATATTCTCGAATCTCGATGCGACTTTTTTTACTAGAAGTGTCGAATAAAAAATCTCGACTGCTCCTGGGCATGCGAGATTTAAAATCTCGAACGAAAAACTCGAATCGACATATTCTCGAGTGAGCTCAAGAATAGGGGCCCTGTTCTATATTCATATGCAGTGGCGCAGTAATGGGGGAGATAACCCCCCTCTCCTCCGAAATATTAAGTGTTCTATAAAAAACATATGTTTTGAGAAAATACCTTCCAAAATTTATCTCATGTATTTATCTCCCCCCCCCCCTCCAAAAAAATTTCTTACTACGTCTTTGTCTATCTATATGATACTTGCCTGTTGTAGTAGCTCTGAATATGTTACCCTTCTTATTGTATTCGTCAATGGACTGTCATGAATGAGAGCAATTTTCTGTCCTTTGCCAGCTTCAACGTGTCGGTCCACTGCGTTATAACACGCGTTCAGTTCTCCCCCTACAAACCTAAAACACAAAACAGGCTTCTGCGGTCATGGTATACAACGAATCAGAGAGCCCTTAAAAATGTGTATATATATTTAACCCCTGTATTTGTATAACATAGTTACCATTTTGTAAAAGGTTCGTTTGAATTGTCTAATACTTTTTCCCAAGGTTTCGTCCATACTAACTGCTTTCCAATTTCTCCCCAAAATGTTTCTGGATCGCTTATAGATTTTTGATATATTTTTTCATACTTTTTACTATAGTATGGATTGTGGGGTAATATTATATCTAGAAAAAATCGTAGTATTTATAGTTATTTACTTGTGAAATAAATAAAAAAAATGAAAATGACAAGTTTCGATCTACAAAGTATTTTCCCGAAACGCAACTATGTTTTAAAGTAGTGCGAACTAGGTTCAATGATCATGGCCACTATTTGACATCGTTTTTTCCGGTAACAACGATATGCTAATACATGGGTTAATAAGGTTATGACGCATATATTAACATTATTATCAATTCGACAATTGATTAAGTATAGCTATTTCGATTAAATGAATTTTTTCAATGAAAAAAAATATAAAAGTAAAAAATCATTTACTATAAGTACGGATATTTTTGATTGTAATAAGACCTGAGATTTAAGAAAATAAATATTAACAAAATTACTTTATTTTATTATTACTAGCGGAATTCCGCGGCTTCACTAGCGTGAACTTCAAAACTAATTACAACCCTTCATACGTGATAGGGGATGACATATTACATTTCTTTATAATGATTTTTAATCAGTATCTATAAAATAACGTAAATATTTCGGATCTTAGTTAAAAATTTCAAAACCCCACCCCTTGTCTACCCCCGCCATTTGGGGTTGCATATAATTTTTTTTTATTGCATATTATTTTGCCCGATATCACCATTAAGCAGCTATGCAGATAAACGTATCAAAAACACACACCCTGTCTACTCCCGCCATTATGGGTTGAATGTCGAAATTTTTATTTTAATAGATGATTATTTTGCCCGAATTTACCCATATAACTAAAGCAGGTATACAGATAAACATATCTAAATCCATCCTCGTCCCCGTCCCATGCTATTAGGGCTTTAATTTTTAATTGAATATTAATCTGTCCGAATTTACCTTAATGTCATGAACAGTTATGAAGATAAATATATAAAAAATTTTACCCCCCCCCCCCCCATTCCCATAGGGGCTGAATTTTCATAAAGGCTATTTGTCTTGTAGAGTACCTACTTGTGCCATGTTTCATTCGATGAATACAAAAAAAATATATTATAAATTATTTCACCCCTTGCCCACCTTAGGGGTTAAATTTATGTATAATAATTGTTTCATTATTTGTATTATGGAGTATGTTCGATAACTTTCAATTAAATGCGAACAAAAAAAAATTTATATAAAATTTGGCACCCTGTTTTAACCCCGTAGGGGTTGAATTTCAAAAAATCATTTCTTAGTGGGTGCTTACATCATAAAAGGAAGGCACCTACGAAATTTCACGTTTCTAGGTCCATGTGTTTGGGCTGTACGTTGATATATGCGTGAGTGAGTGAGTGGTTAAGGACAAACTCTTTTATAGATATAGATTAATTCAAGTTTGACATGTCTACGAGTTTTTTTTTATAAATTATAATATTATTTAATGTAAAATGATTATTTTAAAATTTTAATGTACTCGTACTGGCAGGATGTAAAAAGTTTACATGCAGGTCTTTCTTATACGTGTATCAGCATATATGAAAACGTACCACAATTTTTACTAAAAACTGCACATTCATATCTTCTACGTAGTGAAAATAGTTAAAATATATTCAGGGACGTTTTCAGGGAATTTCATGATCATATGAAAGTAAGTAATTTTGATTTCGATATTTGTGATAGGTACCTAGCACGACAGAAGAAAACTATATTATTTATTTATTTAAGTATCAAAAACGAATCACGAATATTTTACTTTAACGTAATTAACAAATACATACTTCGACTTGATGTACATATATGTACTATTTAAAATCATATACATATATGTACTTGTATTTGTTAAAATAATATGTATTAATATAGGTAAACATCATAAATTGTCATACCTTTTTTGTATTTATTATAAAAGGAGGGAAAAATTTATCTTATTTCATTCGAAAGATACTGGGCCATAGATGTGCACACACAAAAAATCATGTGTATGTTGCCGTTAAGGCAAGTAAAATATTGGTCGAACTTTGATCATAGATCATATGAGAATTCCTAATTTAAAATTTCAATTATTATTGATCTACAATAATGATACATTGTTGCCCCCCCCCCCCCCCTCCTTAAATTAATATTGTAAAAGCAAAAGCTTTATAACATAAAATATCTGCACTAAAATAAATAAATAATGATTTTTCGATCTTTCCGAATTCAAAGTCACTAACCTATCAAAAATATGCATGCATTTCCATGTTATGCTCTACGAAAAATTGTAATATTGAAATTATAGAAGAATCGCTACTGCCAGTGAATCGACAATTTTCAAAAATAAATTATTATTTTTCAAATTTAAATTTTGGAGCTGATAAAGCAGATACTCGATTCGGTTTATGAATAAAAAATAAATAGATAGTAAAAATATTTACCAGATGTTTCCCTTAGGCTATTTCTAGGATCGACCCTACTTTTTTTAATTTGTTCAGTAAAAGTCCCAACCTCTTTGAAAATCTCTGTAGATTTTTCCCGGTAACTGTTATATTCTTGAGTCCACATTATCACAACACGGAAAATAAATAAATTGCATGAAATATGTAAACGACACAATCAAGTCGGCGCTTCGAAATGAACTGCCACTTCAACTTAAGTTTGCTAGAATAAATTACAGGTATTTGTTCAACATATCCAGTGTCGAATTTAGCAACTGCAACAAAATTATTTTAAGGGCCTACAGCAGCGATTCTCAACCTGCGGGGCGCGCCCCCCTAGGGGGCGTGATAAAACTGAATGGTGGACGCGAGTATATCGAGAAAAAATGAGAAAAAATATTAGAAAAAAATTTATTTAATTTACTGAAAGGAAAGCAATAAAATACATTCTGACATAATAAAAAATAAAATACACGGTCACATTTACACTGATATAATACACTTATAAATAGGATTGTATTAATACTGCACAATGTATTTAATAATTAACTAATCAATATTAAATTAAAAACAAGATTAATAATTATTAGTGACTCCCTTGGGCCTGTCTGGCAGAGCAAAGTTTTTCGAAAGAAGGTTTAATATTAGAAATTGACACAGCATTTTTTTATATTTAGCTGATTGTGAGATATATTTTTCAGTGAAAATTATGAGGGAGGGGGGGGGGGGAATTGTGATTGAAAATTAGGTCGCAAATATTAAAAGGTTGAGAAACGCTGGCCTACAGTGCTGATAAAAATAAATAAATAAAGTCAAATCAACTTGAAGTCACAAACTTTTTCAGAGATAAGAGAATTTTTTCAAATATACATACCGTCGCTTCGGACATTGTTCCTCCGGGAAAAAGTCTCACTAATTTAGAAGAAAATATTATGACAGGCCCAAGTACAAGTAAACCAAAAAAAACAAACAAAGTCAACAGAAACTAAAAAAAGTGATAGAGGACAGTGAAAAACTATTTAATTAAATTTATTTGTTTCATTTGTTTAAAATTATAAGTTTTTGCTTAATAAAAATTATATTACCTAATAAGTTATGTTAATCTTCTAATCTATTGCCAATATCAACCCAGGACATTAAAAAAAATCGTTTTCAGCATCCAAAACAACACATATGTATGAAGTTTATCTGTCCAAAGTTACCCGGATTTGCTGGTGACTTTAGACAGACAAGTTTTTTTTTAAAAAAGGGTGAGAAAATAAAAAACTTTCTTCTTTTCGTTTGGAAACTTATTATTTGGGTCAAGACTAAACTTTTGACCATTTTTCAGCCCTCTACTAACAGTTCTTTATTGTCAAATTTGAGTTTAAAGTTCAAAACTGTCCAAAGTCACTTTAAATTACGGTACCAATAAAACAGATATTTAGAAAAATTCATATTTGATGGCTCTGTAATTCGACATTTAAAAAAAATATATTACTATACTAGAGATAAATAGTTGGGGTACATAATAAATTAAAATTACAGAAGGGCCTCCTTTTACGCGGATTTACGTGGTGTGAATTTTTTATGCAAATTCAAGGAATTCCCCGTTTTGGGGAGAGGGGGTATCAAATCAAAGATGAATTTAAATATGTAAACGTTGTTATGACTAATTTTTTGTGTAACAAGATTTCGCACCAACGGTGATGATTTGTATTTTCCGACAGTGACGATAATTCTGATGAAAAATATAAAAAAATACTGTTACTTTCCAATAGAATTGAAAAATAAACTTAATTTATTTTAAGTTTTATATCAGTTTCTTTCAGATTTTCGAATTAATTTTCTTTGTGTTTTTATTTAGGCATACCTATTTTAATAATTTTTTTAATGCGATATTTGACCTATTTTTACACGGTTTTGAAAAACATAGAACGTATCTACCACGTATACTGTATACTCAATTAGAAATATTTGAAAAAAAACAAATATTTTTGAATAAATCATTTATTAAATTAAAAAAAAAAATACACAAAAAGACAGGTTTTTAGTTATAACAACAATTATTTTTCCATTTTAAATATAATTATTAATACCCGGGAAGAAATTGTAGATCTACAGAGATCTACTCAGATCTCGACAGATCTGCATTTTAAGACAACATTATATTTTTGATATATGTTTTTGATCTGTGGAAACATATAAAGATCTACAACGGTCTAAAAAGATCTCTTGTAACGTTGAAAATTCATTAATTTTCAAAGTTTTAGAACTATAACGATATTTGTAGATCGTTTTAGATCTTTGTGTGTCATTGTAGATCTTTGCAATTCTCCACAGATCAAAAAATGATATTGTCCCAAAATGCAGATCTGTCGAGATCTGAGTAGATCTCTGTAGATCTACAATTTTTTCCCGGGTATATACTCCTTATTTCTATAATAAATAAATACAGTAGAAACCGGTTAAAACGACATCGAAGGGACCGGTCATATTGGTCATAAAAAACGGATAGTCGTAATAACCGGTAAAAATGCAATTATATGGGATTCAGTTGGACTTTTATTTTAAGTCGTTAAAACCGATACGTCGTATTAACCGATGTCGTTATAACCGGTTTCTACTGTATTATATATTTATATAACACACATAAAATTGCAGGCCGATAATAGTAAGTTCGTCTCTGTATAGAATTCTGAACAATACCTCATTGAATAATATTAATAATAAATATGTAAAGAATCCGTAATATTTTTGATATAACGTCATTTATCATTAGACCAAAGACACTTCAATGCAATTATAAGTGATCCCCTCAAATATACAAAATAAGATATCTCAAATAAAAGACCCCGCACTTTTCTTAAAAGGAGAGTGGCTTTCGGACATTTTTTTATTAAAACTTAAGTATATTGTTTCTTGTACCCTCTCGAATAAAAGCTCCAGGCTCCAAATGCTAATCTAAAAATTCAACAGCCTCAAAAAGTGTTAATGTTTTTTGGTTTTGCTCTTGTTGGGGTATTCCTTTATTTAACCGTTCTTCTTTTTCCAATAATAATAAAGTTAGTTGATACCATGTATTAACATAAGAAATCCTATTGAACATTGTGCTTGCATAAATATCGAGTTTAGTTAATAGCGCTGGTGTATTTTGTACACCAGTAACGCATTTTCAGTGATTACTAAATGCATAAATTTTTGTGGAACTGTACACCCCCATCTAACCTTTGTTTAGTCATTCTAGAGTGTGTAGGAATCCGGCAGTAAAAATTTGAGGATTGTAGCAGTTTGTTTTAATTTTTTACTTACTAAATGTACATAGGTGGTATTAACACACAAATAGCAGCATCCTAAGCGTAGAACCGCGTTTTTGAAGACGTTAGTGATGGAAGACATTTTGTCAAAAGAGCAAAATTAAAAAAATTACCAACAAAAATCAAATGTCCAATTTATTGCAAGATGAATATTGAACAGTTTTGTGTACTTTTTTAGATTTATTTTGGTTAGTTTTTCTTTCTAATCCTTAATTTTTAGTTGGGTTAATTTTATGAAAATTTTTCTTAGTTCCTCAAAAATAATTAGTACATAATATGAATTGGGCAAAAAAATTAATAAAATACCTTCAAAATACCCAAAAACTAGCTTTTTTATGTGGTGTATAAAATACACCGCGTGAGTAACTGTGTTACGGTATTTCACGCGAGTAATTAAAAGTTAAATCTCAAACTTAATTTTTTTGGTACTTATACTATTCTGTAGTACCTACTATGAAAATTCATATGTTCATCTGGTCCCCCACCAGAGTAATTTAGCTTTGAAATTCGTCATTTTCTCAAATTTTCAGACTTTGAGATCTTTTTTAAAAAGGAGGGTTTAATCTCAGAGTTGAAATTTGATATGTGAACTTTTTCATTTGTAAAAAAACTTATCTCTTCTTGCAAAAACATCCCCTTGAAAATGTGTGTTGTTTTTTTAAAGAGAGTTTAAATATAGTAATGTTGTAACTACATTTTTTTCTGAACAATTTTCTTTTAGCTTCTTATTGATAGAATAAGAATATAGATGCTGAGATATTCAAGTTTCTGCAAACCCTTCAAAGTGCGAAAACTGACTCTTTTTTGCAAAAAAATCCCCAAGAAAATATGTTTTTTTTTTTAAAGAGAGTTTAAATGTAGTTAAGTAATCTTGTAGTACATTTTTATCTGAACAATTTTCTTTTAGCTCTATGTTGAAAGGATAGGTATGTAGATGCTGAAGTATTCCAGTTTCCGCAAACCATTTGAAGTGCAAAAAATGCTGCTCTCTTTAAAAAGCAGTAAAAATAAAATTATGATCTAAATTTTGGAAGGGTAACTGAACACAAAAAAATCAATTTCTTTAAAAATGGTCAAGCAACCACTTGACATAGGTGGGCATTAACTCGTTAACAAAATGCTTAACGGATTAACTTTTAAGATAACTCAAAAAATGTTAACGCTTTTGTTAACTTCCGTTAACTTTAGTCCGTTACATTGGTTGTTTGATGACAAGTACATAAGAAAGTTGTCGAAAAAGCAAAAAAAAAGGTTTTCAAACATTTTGGATGATTAACTTTTAACGGTTAACTTTAACTTCCGTTACATTTTTGGAATTTTAACGCTTTAACGATTAACGAAGTTAACTTTTTTACTAACGAATTAACGATTAACGAAGTTAACTTTTCGATTAACTGTGCCCACCTATGCCACCATTGAGAATCAAGGTTAGTAAATGAACAGGTTGTACCATAACTTTTGACCAATCAGCGGCCGCGCGAAACGCGTCATCCTGAGGACCCTTTATATAGTAAAAAAAGTTTGAAAACTATTTTTAACGTTAGAGGGGTCCTCATGATGACGCGGTCTCCCCTCTCATGCCTCACCACACCAGAGTTATGGTACAACCTGTGTATTTACTAACCTTGATTGAGAATTAGTAGTTTCGTTGAAATCTTGATTTTTACATGATTACTATATATGTTTTATTATATTATAGTGTATTTTTTGTGCATTGTACAGTAGGCTCCCATTTAAAGAAGGGGAGAGGGGAGCGATCGCCCTACTAGGCGTGATTTCACGTGAATTTTTGCCCTCTTTAGTTTGAATTTTATATTTAAAAAAATGTGAAATAAATGAAAAATGAAACAAAAAAGGATTAAAATTATTGTTAACAAAGTATCATGACTTTCTTTCTTATTTTCTTACCTTTAAGTTGATATTTCTTTTAATTTAATCCTTAAAGCATATACCTACTAGAGACAGCCTTTCCGTCCGCCGTACGAAAAACGTGCGAGAGAGAAAGCGCCATAACGCTACATTCTTTCTCTCTCGCTCCGCGTGCTGATTAGTCGGTGGGAAAAGACAAGTGCTTCCCACTATTACCGGTACCAATCAGCACGCAAAGCGAGAGAGAAAGGATGTAGCGTTATTGCGCTTTCTCTCTCGCACACTTGTTTTGCACGGCCGAGCGGCAAGGCTGCCTCTAGTAGGTATATGCTCTAAATTTCAAAAATTAAGACAATTTTTTTGAGTTTTAGATTTCTCTAAAAGCATGTTTATTATAATGAAAATTATGTGAAAAGTTGAATTTTTCAAACCGCAGGTCTGTATCTCAAATCGTTCTTGAGATATGGCTTTTGAAAGTTAAAGTTTTTTTCAAAATTTTGAAAATAAATGTCCATAACTTTTGAACGTGTGGTCGGAATTGATTTTTGTTGACAGATTTGAAATCAAAATTTTTTTGTTAAATTTTTAAGTATTATATTTTATATAGGTATTATTATATAGATTTTGACAAAATCAATTCCGACCACACGTTCAAAAGTTATGGCCATTTTTTCAAAAAATTTGAAACAAACTGAAACTTTCAGAGGCCATATCTTAAGAATGGTTTGAAAAACACAATAAATTCTGAAAAATACATGATTGTATTACACAAGGGCTAAAATAATAATATGAGTCATTAGATCCCGGCATTAAGTATTTAGAGTGACCCTTAGACCCCGTAAACTGATCAAATTTTACTCAACTTTAGATCTGTAAATTTTCCAGGAAAAACATATTTTTTGGAGTTGTTATTTATTTACAATAAAGTCCCAATATACTACAACATAATTCAGCAGGAATCATCTCCCGCAGTATCCTTAGCTCTGAGTATAGTACAGTCAATCTGGCGTAAATAAAATGGTAACTGTGCATTGTGTATTACAAAAAAAGGTCAAAAAGGTACTGGTTTCAATTTTGCATCATGTAAAGATTTTTATCAGTGTTTTATTATTATTTTCAGATCATGGTCTGGAACTCAAGATTTTGATCTTTTTTTTTATTCCTTTAATCTGGTAGTTCTGAAGTTATCAAACGAGGAAAAATAATCTACACTCGTCGCTCCAAACAACGTAGGCATCGGTAATTCAGAATCTCCTAACAACGTAGGCTAGAGGGGCACCCACCACAGCACAGAAATATAGCAGTCACGCGTGAGTCACGGTAGTATATTGTGGTCGGGATTGAGAAAGTCGTTACATGCCATTACTTGGAGCGGTTAGCCAGTCGTTTCTCGGAGTATACGTTAATAGGATGGTCGTTGTTTAGAGATTTGAGTGTATCGAGACATACAAGGGTTGTAAATATTATATTTATAATATCTATGGTATGAAAATGAAGACCTTTTTCGCAAATATTTATTATTTTTACTGTTGCGTTATTTTTTTTTTAGTTCTTATTTTTACCAAACCCGGAGAAATTGTAACGAACCCCGGATCCCGGAGAAACTTATACAAACCCTGAGACTCCGGGTGAAAACCTGAGAACTGGTTACCCTAGTTACATATCATTGTAGAATAAAAAACACGTTCAAATATGCTATAACCAACTTAGTAGTCCATAAGAAACACTTGTTAGGACTTGCAACTCAGAAACTAAAAGTGTTATAGAAATTCTAAATACATTGCACCAATCAATTCTACACAAAAAAGTGCTTTAAGAAACCGCAAACAAAAAGTACCTATCTACTTTAACAAAAAAGTTATAACCATTTAAAGAAATTTTGAAATTTTTTTTTGGGTATACCGCCTAAACCACATAGAATAATGAATATTTTTTGGTGTAGTAAAACTCACCCCTTCCTTAAAAATAATTCATCTCATTTAACCAAACCTGTATCTCTTATAAATACTGAGATCTCCATACTGGAAAAGTTATTTGGGACACTCGGTATACCTACATATTACTTACACCTTTAAAAATTATTTATCTGTGGAAAGTGGTACAAACTGCAAATGTTGAGTAAATGATTACCACGCCTGTAATTCGAAACTATTCGACAGAAAAAACTGAAAAAAATAGGAGAATGGGGAAATTATGTGTCATTTCAGGAAAAATTGTTTCATTCATATCAGCATATCAGTTAACATCATAGAGTAAGCCAGCCAAAAATACTAACTTGATACTAAATGACACAGAAAGAGAAAAAAAAATGTGAACCTCTATCTATCTTTGTCAAACAAATCAGTTTGTTGAGAGACACAAGTACGTTCAGATTTTTCTGTCTCTTATTACTTCCGATTGACGTCCACATACATAAAGTACTATGGCTCACTGACTCTATGTAATACTTTCTCTATGGTTAACATTGACACAATCGTGCATTACCTTTGCTGACTTTTTTTAAATACCTACGGAATGGTTGAGTCACTACATATTAAGAATGCCTAAATAGTATCAAAAAGATTCATTTGTAAATTATTTATTTTGTAGATATTTTGTAATTATAAATCATAATAAAAATTTATCAGTCGTTTTAAGACACATATACATATAATGTATATATTTATATTGTATATAGATTGCTGAAAAATTATATTGGAATATTATTTAACATTCATTTCGACAGATTTAAAATAGGACATAATTAAATTTACAATCATTTTAAAATTTATCATTAATTAACATTTCAAATATGGCACATTATAATATAATTCAATTTTATACCGTATTTGAAATATTTAAAAATAATACATAATAGGAATTAAGAATACAACGATTTGTTTATTTTAAATCCGTCAAATTTAAAAATCACAATTTAAATTGGTTCGGTTTCCTTGATTAACCATTTCTTGGCATCAGTTCTTCCTTGTTTGTCTAACAGGGCTCCTACAACATCACGACATTCTTTGTGATAGCTGTTGAGATAATTGATCTAGAAAACAAAAATATATAAATATCAGTTACTTTATAAAATAAATACAGTAGAAACCAGTTAATACGACATATCGGTTTTAACGACTTAAAATAAAAGTCCAATAATTGCATTTTTACCGGTCATTACGATTATCAGCTTTTTACGACCAATATGACCGGTCCTTTTGATGTCGTTATAACCGGTTTCTGCTGTATTATTAAATCAATTAAAATATTAATTGTAAATGTAGCTTAATACGTGTTCACCCTAATTCAATTATCATATAGCCTTATATATGTAATACTCCTATATAGCCAGCCGAGAGAGAAGTTCAAAGTCATCACTAGAATGCAGACAGTCGTTTCTTACTCGCACAGAGTGTAGCCACGCTTCTGCGCAAGCTCTTGACAGTTTTCATGTTTAGTATTTTGATGTCCTGACAGACGACTTGTTTACAAAAAACGCGAAAACGGAAAATATTAGCTTAATTATGCACAGGATTTGATAAGGGAGATCAACGGACTGTTATTCTCTAGTATGTTTACTTGCAAATTCGCTACTTATTTTGAGGGTGTTCGATAACAGGTGGTAAACTGCCAGGGTATGTTAGTCTAATATTTAGAACTTTTGCACAAGTTTCCTGAACTATTTTTACACACTGTGAAATATAATAATGAACTAGCGTGTTATGTATTATTTATACTCCTCACTTCCATGCCAAAAAATCACGAGCGATTTGAAATCTAAGACTTTCAGAGAAATGCAACTTATTTGCATCTCACTCTGTTGGCTCCCGGTCCTCTTACGAACTCAAATAGGTTGCTGGCCATTTAGGAGTATTACATATATGTATAGCTTGAACTATTGATAGGTTCTTAGACTTTTGAACCAAGAAAACCCCATAAAAATCTGTTTAGTAGTAAAAACAAACCAACATAAATCCTTAAAACTAGTGAATAATTTTGTTTTAACTATTTTTTTACCTCTTGTTCTGTGAGGAGAGACTTTTCCAGCATCTTAGTTTGAATTGGAACCAGTGTAACAGTATCAAACTTCAAGTATCCACGTTGATTGAAGTTGTATTGGGTGTTGGCTTTTACAACGCAAACAATGTTCTCTATACGTATTCCAAATTTACCGTCTTCGTAAAAACCAGGTTCTGTAAATGCAAATATAATATAATCTTACCTTAACCTTGTTGTGTTCATTTAGAAACGTACCATTTGATAAAAACATTCCTTCTTGTAGACCTGGGTCATCGGGCATAGACTTGAATGTGATTCCTATAGGACCTTCATGTACATTTAAGAACATTCCGATCCCATGTCCGGTTCCATGAGAGTAATCTAGTCCAATATCCCATAAGAACTTGCGAGCCAGACAGTCCAAAGTATTGCCCTAAAATATAGTGAATTATAGAAAAACATAATACTACATTCGTCACAAAATTCAAATTATCACATCTTTATTGAAAATAGTCACAAAAAAGTTATTCAAAAAGTATTTTGAAACTTGTAATCCCTGCTTTTTAATGTCTTCTTTTTTTAAATTTATTTGATTATTATTATTCTTAAAGCTTTGATTCATTTGATTCATTTCAAAAAACTTGTTGAATATAAATCAGGAAACACATTAAAATGCTTTTTGAGCGACTATGAAGATTTGAATTAGCATATTTTTATAATAAAAAAATCAAAATACTTACTGTGAACTTTGTAGGGAATACAGTTGTTCCTAAAAATGTTTGCCCTTTAAAGACTCGTGTAAAGCATTCTTTTTCATACTGAGAAGGTGATCCAAAATGCATAGTTCTTGTGACATCGGTCGTGCCATCACTGAAAATGAAAAACATATATCAATGGTCCCTCGATAGTGTTAAGCATAAAGCGACAAATTACCGATACTGTGCTCCAGAGTCACACAAATAGAGTTGCGTGTTAGTTATAGGTAAATCCTTCTCAACACTGGGTTTGAAGTGGATTATGGAGCCGTGAGGTCCAACAGCACTGATAGTTTCAAAACTGGGGCCCATGTGAAGATCTTGCATTCTGTATCAGAATATTAATTATGTAATTATTAATGCGTAATATTATTTAATGCATTTTCTTACTCTCTAAACTCTTCTAGTTTTTTAGCAGCAGATATTTCTGTTACAACTGTACCGGCCGTTACTTGTTTCTCTAACCAAGCGAAAAAGTCACACAGAGCTGCTGCATCCCTAATATGGGCATTTCTCATACCTTCTACTTCGACTGGATTTTTAATTGATTTCATGACTAAAATCGGTGACACTTCAGACAATCGTTGACGCTCAGTAAACTGGGCTGAAATAGCATATCCAGACATTGGACTGATCCAAGCTTTAGCTCCTGCTTCAAGATGTTTTGCTTTCTCTTGTAGGAAACACTGAATAGAAATAAAATCAACGTAAATCAAGTAAATATGTCTTGAGTCAATCAAATAAACAACTCACGTGTAATGTTTCATACGCATGAACAATTACAGTTATTTCTTCATTGGCAAAATGAGTTTTGATTTCATTATTTATTTTGGATTCTTTGACAAACAAATGTAATTCTGCAGGAGTTATGACGACATATGCAAAGAACACTGGATTGTAACTGATATCATTTCCACGCATGTTCAAAAGCCCTATGAAATATATGTAATCAATATTTATACGTAAGTCACATGTTGGCTCAACCACATCAATACTTACATGCAATTTCATCTAAAGCTGTTACAACAAGTAGTTTTGCATTTCTCTCTTCCATCTTGTTACGTATTTCATGTAATTTTTGACTACTTTTTTTTCCTGATCAAATAAAAATTATCTAATAAGAAAAACAGCAAGTAACTTCAGTTGAATAGAAATAAAAATATGGGTACCCTTATGTCCGGTATTATTAAGGAGCTTACAAAATTTGTTAGCTAACATGCACGAGGTATTAATTTTTTGTTACTATACATATATTGATTTGTTTTACAATTAAGATCATTAATACTTCAATTTATTATAAGATACAAAATAATTTTCATAATATTACCACTGTTTCAATACCATTAGTATTTACTTATCACACATGCCAAAAACTTGTCAAATACTTCATGATACTTCAAGAGAACTGTCATATAGGTTTGATACCCCATTTGAAAGTGCTTGTTAGCTCCTTTATATTACCGGACTTTAATTTTGTTTGACAGTAAATTATGTTCTCATATATTATGAATAATTAATGACTAGATGACATTAGTAAATCCTAATAGATAATAAATAAATAAATAAATATGTACATTTTAGTATATTGTCTCATAATGCTATCATTAAATAGACATCAGGGATATTTTAATACAAACATGAACTTGAAGTGGTTCAAACCGAAGGATATATTAAGTGTGACATCCGTTACATTTTTTATACTTAAAATAATTGGTGTGTTTCCGATAAAAATTTATACGCAAAATAATTCTTACATATTAAAAAAATATGTGCATTTCTACGGATACCCCTATATAATATTCTACCTAATGTTTTATTCTGCAATATTTTTATCAAATTTTGAAAGAATGTACAACCATATAACTATATACAAAAATTTTGTTCCGTGGTTTTGCACAATGGTTGCTTTTGGTTCACGGCTCACACAAATGTACACTGCATTTATATTTACTTTTCTTGGGAGACAAAGAACATCCAGTATCTTGACAAATGTGTACGAAATGGATCAAACGTTGGATCGTCTAGGTTTGCGAGTCAACTATGTCAAATATTTAAGAGAAAGTGTCATACACAACTTATACACCGTATTCAATATTGCTGTACGAATATACCTGTTCAATATAGCAAAACCCTTAGGGGCGATACAACAAATAATTGTTTCTATACCTTCGGTTATTCTACTTCTAACAAAATCACACTTCATAGAGTTTACAACTACTGTTTACGTTCGGCTTGGAATGATTAACAAGTTAATATATAACCTGATTAACAACTACAGTCAAATATCTCCTGTAAATGCATTTATAAATAAAACAATTCAAACTCCCAATGTGTTCTTAGACCGTTTCTCCTCCAAAATCATTTCCCCTCATTTTCAACTGGATGTATTATGTGATTTGTATTGCAAGTGTTCAAACATACAAAACAGTATCAATAGTGTATTCCAGTTTATTTTATTCATGTTTATTGCATTGAGTAACGTGGATTTAGTGTGCTATTGTTTTATGATCTACTACAATGTTTACAATGCAACAAACGATAGTATTAAAGGGAAGAACGATATAGATTTGCAAAAGTTTACGTATTTGTTGGTGTTTTGGATTTTTTCAGATACTCTTGAATTGGTTATGATTGTTAAAATGTGCAATGGAACTACGTACAGAGTAAGCAGAACTGAGACAGAGTTTAAGACCATGTCATTGTCTGTGTTTCTGTTTTAGTCACGTCAGACAGGTGTTTTCATCCACAGATTACAAAACAGTATTCAAAACAAAGAATTAACGCAAAGTGTAAGCAAATTATAGTTTTGCCAATTGAATATCTTGTTTAATTGCAATGGCTATTTGTTTTAGGTGAAAGTATATTCGCTGCAAATTCTTCACAGAATAATTAGTTTTAATATTTACAAGATTTTTAATTTAGATTCAATTGTATTGAACACTGTGAGTTTGATTAAAAGTAAATTTGTTAAATGCAAGATAGTTTTTTACAGTTAAATTTTTAAGAATTTCTTGGTTGATTGTTATTTATTTTAGATATTTCGAACAACTATAACTTATTGGGTTATACTTGTCCAATTTGATCAAGCACAGATTAAAAATGTAAATGTAAACAGTACAAGTTTGCAAATATGATGTGGGCAGTATCAAATAGACTTTATATCACCAATGTATATCCTGTTACACTTGCAATACGTGTTTAAATAAAATTTGTTTTGATTGATTGAAGCGTTAATTATTAATCAGAACCTTTCTATATTCAAGCAAAAGGGGGTTATCTATCGTTTTAGTGCTCCAAATTATTTCATAATTATTTCAACTTCTTAAAGAGTTTTAATCTATGGATTCTATGCAAACAGATGCTTAAAGCTGTTATTATAAGACAGTTGAAAAGTCTTTTCACTTTAATTGAATTGTTTTTTTTTTACAGATTTTATGTATCATATTATATTAATATTGTTTATATTTTTATTTATTTAATGTCGCTATCGCATTTTTACTTAGAAAAAATCGCATACGCATCACAGTCAGTTTGATACCTATTAATAAATATTAATATTTGTTTATTTATAATAATAAAGAAATAAATTTTTCTAAATAGACTTTAAGATCATCTCTATTATAATATATCTTGACATTCAAACATTTTTTAATTATTAAATCCATAGACTATAGTATAGTTTGAGTAGTTAAAAAAAACATAAATTTATAATGAAATAATTTGGAGCACTAAAACGATAGATAACCCAAAAGGAATATTTCAACTTGGGACAATTCTATATAAAATAAAGTAAAAATTACCTGCATATTTTAATTCCAACGGGAAAATAGGTTCATTTGGGGTAGACGGCTTTTCACTCCAAATCAAATCGATTAAATTTGGCGTTACAGGAACCAAAGAATGGCCAAACGATTCTAATTCTGCCTTGATTGGCTTCCAAAGCCGGCAACTTAGCAGATTAGCATCGACGCCCACTTTTGAATTAGCTGGTAGGTTTTTAGAAAGCCATACTTGAATTGAGGGTGTTCCAGGAAGACCTATTTAAAAGAATAACATTAAAAATGGGGGCTTAGTTAAACCTTATTTTAAATAGTTACCATCTTTCATAAGCTGCCAGTTGTTGTCCATTTCCAAAGATGCTTGGAGATAATATCTGCCGTCTGTCCATAACAAGGCCTCTTTTAGAGTAACCACCGCAGTCCCTGCGGAGCCAGCAAACCCGGAAACATACGTACGACGTGTATCACAAGGAGCTATGTACTCGCTCTGTTGAAAAAAAATTATATTTATTTATTAAATCGATAAATAACCTATAGGTATCTGTACCTGATGCGCATCATCCGTAGGGATAATATATGCTTGAATAGGTTCCTTGACGATGTTGGAATCTTTCATACAGTTTCTAAGCTTGGTCAGAATATCCGTCGTGTTCTTTGCCATTTTCGAATAAGACCTTCAAAAATAACAATGACATGTAAAATTTTCAAATTTGAGGTTATTACAAATAAACAAATATGTAAATAATTTACCTAGAAAAACAGAAAGTCCGTGTATATTTAAATATAATAACAATCTGATTAATTATTTATTTATTTTCTACAGTTTTAATAACAAGGATAAAGTTTTTGAAATTAAAACTACATAACAGAACGTTTTTATCTGTAGGTACGATAATTTATATCTAATTTACATACAGGGTTGTACAAAAACTGGATAATTTGGAGATAAACATATTATACAAATTTCATAAATAAATTGCTTTAATGAACCCCGACTTTAAAATTAAACTGTCAATGCACTTTATTGAGATTCAGGTGTGGCGCCTAACAACAAGCAATGTAGCAAACGTACAACTTTTACTTCAAAGAAAGTAATACTGTTCAATTAATTAATAAAATTTGGGTTTTTCAAATAAGGATTGATCTAAATTCAAAATTGAGTAGGAGACAAAGGTAAAAACTTTCTTTAAAAATTAATTGAATTGTTTAACCTAAAAAATCTGAAGTACTAAAAATAAAATATTATATTTTTTTGGAAGATTCCCAGAAGATTAAGATATTATTTTAGTTTTTAGAAATTTTAAATTGTAACTTACTTTTGTTGCTGTGTCACCTAAGGAAAAACTATAAATGATAAAATATATCTGCTTTTTGTGTTTTTAAATATATCCACTTGTTTTTATCAAGAAAATAAATATTTTAATACAGATTACTTATAGATTTGAAGCACTTAATAGATAAAAGGAAATAATAAACAATATTTAAATATCAATTTAATAATATAATTTAGTCAACAATAATAAATATTAGCATCAAAATATACAACAATTGTCTAATTACCTAATAAAAATATAGATAATTTAAAAATAAAAATGTAAATACAATATACATATAAAAAGATTCTAGCCTCATTTGTTTTTGGTATTGAAATTATTGCCCCTAATTTATTTCTTCCATTGATTTTTCTCATAATCCCAATTGGAAGTAAGCCCTGTAACTGGGTTAATACGCAAGTCAATCATGCGCTGTAATTGAGCCTGTTTGCGATCTTCTGCAAAAGATGGTGGAGGAGGACCATATACTGAAAAATAAACACAAACTTATAAATTTTTATAAAATAAATAACTGTTACATTTAATAATCATAAACCATTTAACCCAGGAAAAAGCGATCAGATCTAATTGGATCAAAGCAGATCTGAAATTTGATCCGATTAAATCTGATCAGATCTAATCAGATCTGAATGGGCCAAATTACGAATCTGATCAGATCTGATGCTATTTTAGATCCAATTGGATCAGAGCAGATCTGAAATTTGATCCAATCAGATCTGATCAGATTCGTAATTTGGCCCATTCAGATCTGATCAGATCTAATTGGATCAAATTTCAGATCTGCTCTGATCCAATTAGATGTGATCGCTTTTTCCTGGGAAGCTTTTTTATCACAGATTCTACCGCAATAACTTACCGAAAAATTTCAGTCCTAAGTATAACCACATGGCAACCGCTATAATAAGACAAGTGGAACCTACAAGTGTTTTCCACTCTCCAGTAGGAGCTTTCATCTCCGCGTATGTCTGGCAGTAGCTAGCGCGGTAAAGGGCTTTTTTCTCCTCCATACTCAACTTCTTCCAGTCCCCCTTTTCCTTCTCGCGCAAGGTCTGGACATCGGGAGTGTTCTCCTTGTATCTGACGGCAGAGAATGGGAAATCAGGCCTGTCGATGTAGGTCCACTTTCCGTTGAATCCATATCCTACGACATCGCGATTGCCTATTACAGCCCTATCGTGCATTGCCGCTACATTTTTAGGTAGGAATAGCGCCGTCCGCGTTAATAATCTGCTCATCATTTTGGAAAGTCTAAAAAAATGAAAATCAAGTTTTTTTATTTGCTTAAGTATTACTATTATTTGCAATTAGGGGTAGGGTGACCAGATTTCAGATTATGTAAGCCCTGATTTTATATTACGTCAACCCTGACAAACCCTGAGAAAAAAATACATGAAGACCTTCTTTTTTTTGATATACCTATCAAATTTTTGGTTTTGAGCGATGAAATTTTTTAGTTCTCATCATTTTTTATCAAACCCAGAGAAATTGTAACGAAATCCGGAGCCCGGAGAAACAGTAAATAAATCCTGAGACTCCGGGTAAAAAGCTAATCACCCTAATTAGGGGTCATCATTTAATTACGTCACGTTTAAAAAGGGGGAGGGAGCACAAAGAGACACAATGTAACAAGGGGGAGGGAGATATTTTTATTGATATATCAATTTTTGGTTTTGTGAAATGAAAATGAAGACCTTTTTTTATTTATTTTTTTTATTTTTACTGTTGCGCCCTTTGATGACCTTTTTTTAAGTTCTCGTCATTTTTTAGCAAACCCTGAGAAATTGTAACGAAACCAGGAGTCCAGAAAAACAGTATAAAAACCCTGAGACCTGGTTACCCTAATTAGAGGTCATCATTTAATTACGTCATACGCACAAAGAGACACAATATGACAAGGGGAGGGGAGATGAAAGAAATTTATAGCATCACGATTATTTAAAAAATACAAATAATTACGTCTGTATTACCAGAAATATTATAAAGTTACTTAAAATAAATTTCACAGCACAGTAATAAAAAATATCAGACATGTACAGAAAATATTTGACACTTTTAATTTGTAAGGCATATCGAAATAATAAATTAGAACAATCAAACATTTTCTGTTATAAATAGTTAATTAATTGACATGTTTGCTGCCAAAACCAATGAAAAATTTTAAAATAAAAATTAAATCATTATGTTATTTGGATTAATTTTTTTTTATTTCCGCCTTAAATTTTAATATTGTAAGATGAGTGAGAGGTAGGGGGGCACTTGAATATGACATCATAACTCGAAAAAATCGTATTTCAGAAAAAAATGTTAAGTACATACATGTGAAATTTGAAGTTAACTAATCAATAAACGGTTTAGATTTTAGGTTCAAAGTCCTTGCAAAGTCCATTTAAATTTTTTTTTCAAATAGCATCCTGTACTTTTTAATGCAGAATCGTTTTTAATTTAAAATACATTTAATTTACATCCTGTGGCCAGTTTCTGATATTAAATAAATATAAAAATATTTCAAAAAAATATATGAATATCATTTTTATTAATTACCCTCAAGAAATTAGAAATATCGATACGAGAGCATATATTAAGTACCCATTACTATATTACTGATGATAAATAATTTGTAACTGACAATAATCCCGATTTAAAAATTGATTAAAAATATTTTAAATATTTTTTTAGTCAAAAATAAAATAAAAATCTAGTGTTAGACCAGCAGTTCTTAAACTTATATGGTCTAGGGATTTCTGGGATCCCCCCCCCCCCCCCCCCGCCCGACAAAAAAAAACAAATATGGTCGTTAGATTATGAATTAATCACTGGTAAATAGAAATGTAAAAATATTTTAATTTATGCAAAATATGTTTCACGGACCTCCGACAAAAGTTCAGTGGACCCCCGGGGCCCGCGGACCCTAGTTTAAGAACCACTGTGTTAATTAAGGAACATACTTATTTTCTAAGTTATAAATATTTTGAAATGTCAAAATAAATAAAATATAAATAATATTTATATTATAGCTATAGAGTTAAACGGTGGAAAAATCTGATATATTTGTAGATTTTTTAATATGGGAGAACTGTACACAATTATAAGTTAAAATAACGAACTTCACTAATTGTAATTATGTGCAAAATGTTGATTAAAATTCAATTAATAAAATTTAAAAAAACGTGCAGTAGTTAGTTGTGTTGGCATTCGAACAGCTTGAGTACAGACGGTTTTATTGATCTAGTTGCATATTATATACATCTACATACATATATGTATCACATGCAGTTACCTAATCATTTGTCTGCAATACATATATGCACTTTTCTAATTAACACCAAGCCCAAAATAAAACAAAATCGTAATGCAAAAATAATTATATTTATTAATTACCTTTTTTTTAATGAGCAGGCACGATTTTAAAAATTATTTATACAAAAACTATTATAAAAAAACGGTCTAGGTCATGAAGAGGTTAGTGCAATAATAGCACAAACTACAATGTGCAACTGAACACTATTGCACAAATGCGCTGACTTTTTTAAAAAAAGATTGAAACATAGATGTTATAGAAATATTCACGCGAAACATAGAACGTTGTGAAAATCACGCGGGATTAAAATCAAATTTGAAATTTTCCTAAAGGAAACGAAATTAAGATAAAAATTATAATTTATTCAAGAAAGCTGATCTTTAAAGTTTCATTGTAAAATTAACAACGAATGAGTCAAATAAACCAAAATTGCATGCAATACAAATCAATAAAGAAAAACTATAACGGGAAAATCATCTTACATATTTAATATTAAAAAAACTATATTTAATCCAAAAAAATAATAGTCTTCGAATTAATTATAATGCTTCTATTTCCACCAAGATTTTTTTATAATTTCTTTTGGAAATAACATTCAAACGCTAATTCATATACAGGCTGTCCCAGATAACTTTTTAGCATGGGGATCTCAGTATCTATAAGAGATACAGGTTTGGTTAAAGGAGATGAATTATTTGTAAGAAAGGGGTGAGTTTACTACACCAAAAAATATTAATAATTCTATGGGGTTTCGGCGGCATACCTAAAAAAACTGAAAATTTCGAATTTCTTTAAATGGCTTTAACTTTTTTATCGAAGTAGATCGGTACTTTTTGTTTCCGGGGTTTTCATACCACTTTTTTGTATAAAATTAGTTGTTGTATTTAGA
The DNA here is from genome assembly GCA_949319165.1 of Sialis lutaria. Lineage (NCBI taxonomy): Eukaryota > Metazoa > Arthropoda > Insecta > Megaloptera > Sialidae > Sialis > Sialis lutaria. Next base: position 9,548,276 of record OX439245.1, on the reverse strand, counting down.
ACTTGTATAGGTATCACATTTCGTTTTTGAATTACAAGCCCTAACTTTAGTTTTTCTTATAGGCCAATAAGTTGGCTATATATAGCATATTTGAACATGTTTTTTATTCTATACTTTACTACTATACAGGGTGTTTGGTTCGGCGATACGAATATTTTGAAGGAAGGTAGAATGAGTCATTTGGAAGTGATTTAAGCAAATATACCTATATACAAAGTGCTACAGTTTTTTTATATCGGCCTTTTTAGTAAATTTTTGAAAAAACCCAGATTTATACATGTTAACGGCAATACTTCAAATGTTAGAGTGCCCATATTTTTCATACATGATTATTATATTACTTAAATGTCTATGCTACAATATCAGATCAAAATAAAATTGATGAATAACAAAAACAAAAAATGGCTGCAGGTTAACATTTGAAAACTTCTAAAATTTGGATAAAATTAATTCTTTAAAAAATTATTTTATAAAATCTAGCGCACTTACAGATCTTCAAATGATTTTAAGAACTGCTCTATTTAATACCCTTTCGAAAAACCTACCGTATTACCTACATGAACGGGCTATTTTTGTGAAAAAAACATACATTTATGTGAAAATAAGTAAGATTTTTACATTTTTCCAGTGAGTTGATCCAAGTATGCTAATCTTAATAAGTCGTAAAAAAACATGATGCGGGTACTTTTCAAACATTTTTTTTATACTCATTGGACAGAGTAACACTTACACCTGTACAAATGCTTGAAAATGATGACCCTTTAGACTAATGACGATTTTTTTTTGGTTTTTGGTAAATTTTGGTAAATTAAGCATACTAGGATCAACTCACTGGAAAAATGTAAAAATCTTACTTATTCTCAGATAAATGTAAGTTTTTTTCACAAAAGTAGCCCATTCATGTAGGTAATACGGTAGGTTTTTCGAAAAGTTATGAAATAGAGCAGTTTTTAAGACCATTTGAACATCTGTAAGTGTGCTAGATTTTATAAAATAATTTTTTAAAGAAATAATTTTATTAAAGTTTTATAAATTTTCAAATGTTAACCTGCAGCCATTCTTTGTTTTTGTTATTCATAAATTTTATTTTGATCTGAAAGTGTAGCATAGACATTTAAGTAATATAAAAATCTTGTTTGAAAAATATGGGCTATTTAACTTTTGAACTTTCGCCATTAATATGTATAAATCTGGGTTTTCTCAAAAATTTCCTAAAAAGGCCGATATAAAAAAACTGTAGCACTTTGTATATAGGTATATTTGCTTAAATCACATCCAAATGATTCATTCTACCTTCCTTCAAAATATTCGTATCGCCGAACCAAACACCCTGTATAACACTTGTAATTTTTATTTTTGAAAATATATCGAAATACTAAATTACAATCATTTAAGTAGGCCACGAAAAACAAAAACTGTTAAACAAAAGTCTCAATAACAGTAATAAAAATAACAAATAAATATTTACAAACAATAAACTATTACAAAAAAAAGTTCTTACTTTTTTACATCGTTCTAAAGTCGAGTAAAAAACACGTTCAAATATGCTATAGCCAACTTAGTGGCCTCTAAGAAAAACTAATGTTAGGGCTTGTAACTCGGGAATGAAAAGTCATATAAAACTTCTGAATACACCAATCAATTCTTCACAAAAAGTGGTCCAAAAAACCTGAAACAAAAAGTACCTATCTACTTTGACAAAAAAGTTATAGCCGTTTAAAGAAATTCGGAACTTTCAGTTTTTTTTAGGTATACCGCCGAACTTACATAAAATAATTAATATTTTATAGTCTAATAATACTCACTTCTTCCTTAAAAATAATTCATCTCATTTATCTAAATTATATCTCTTAGAAAAAAAGGAAATTTATCTGGGACACCCGGTATATATAGTTAAAGTGGCAAATGAAGAAATAAGGTACTGACACCAATCTTCGTCGGTTTAAGAGCAAGGTATATTAATGTTTTTTTGGGACAGATGGGCTTCTTTTTTGTAATTCTCGTGAACTCATGTTACTAATAAAACAACTACCGTAAAACGGGGATACTTTGCTCCACTTTTATGATTATTTTTAAAAACTTTATAGAAATAAATAGAAAAATCAATAGAAGCGACTTTTTGCCCCTTAGTACTTATATATGGGATTTAATACAACAATCCACATGGTCACTTATTTGATAAATAGTAAAGTGATGTTTATTTTTTTTTTGTCAAAAAGTGGAGCAAAGTTTCCCATAGGCTGGGGTTACTTTGCTCCATTCTAGTTTTAAATTAATCAATTAAATTAAATCAATTTAATTATCAAAGTCCGCCAATATACTTTTTTATTACAGCCTTTTATATTATCATTTATGTTTTTCTCCATTAATAGATAAAGTAAAACCAGTATATGGATACATTATCCAGATAATGGATACTTGCTAATAATTACAAAATTTAAAGTACTACGACACAAAAGTTATAAAATAAAAAATCGTAAAATTTTAAACAATGTAAAACAGATGCTATGATAATATAATAATTAATAAACAGATTATCACTAATAATTAGTTTAAATGTCAACCATTTTGATGCCCATTGACCGATTGTCATCAAATTAAGCTGTTTTACAGTTAAGTATCTATAGATAGATTATGATTCAGTAATGGCAGTAATCAAATACCAATAAATATTTTTATTTTAGTACATTTAATTAAACAGGGGTCCAACACTGGGGTATGATCCAAGACTGGGCCCCTATTCTCGAGCTCACTCGAGAATATGTCGATTCGCGTTTTTCGTTCGAGATTTCTAGAAAAAAGTCGCATCGAGATTCGAGAATTTCGGTATAATTAACACAATCGAGATTCTAGTAAATAACTTGAATTAGTGACTTTTAGTTTTAGTTTAGCAATCTCGAATGAGAAAAAGTTGAACGAATTCGAGAATAGGGGCCCTGGTGTCAATACCTTATAATTTTTTTGTTATTTAAATTATTTATTTACTCTTCATAGTCTGAAATATGTTTTATTTTATTTTATAAATATTATAAAAAGTATTAATAATGTTCACTTTATAATACATAAAAATACAGGATTTCGCTCTTTTTAAATTATTATGAATATTTGAACAGTGAAGTATTATTTTTATTTTAAAGTTTGAGAGTCGTATCGAAAAATAAAATAAAGAATGCTATATAGTAAGTATATTTATAACAATAGTTTAGTATATAAAATAAACTAAAAATAGATAACCTCTTTTTATACTTGATGAATATTCTTTATAGGTTGATCATGATTTAAAAATTCCTCCCACCCCCTTCCTAATCTCTGGGTGGCTAATGACATTAGCATTCTTTTAAAGCAGGGATTCCCAATGTGATCCAGGTGGACCCTTGGAAGTCTATATAAGTTTAAAAGGGGTCTATGGAAAAAAATGATTTTTAAAAATTCGATTATTATTTTTTTTGTATTTCAACTGTATTTATGTATATAATATATACATAATATATAATAGAGTAGAACCCGGTTATAACGGCATCGAAGGGACCGGTCATATTAGGTCGTAAAAGCGGATAGTCGTAATAACCGGTAAAAATGCAATTATTATATGGGATTCAGTTAACTTTTATTTTGAGTCGTTAAAACCGATCCGTCGTATTTACCGATGTCGTTATAACCGGTTTCTACTGTATGCACATAAAATTGAAAAAAAAGTAATTACAATTATATAGTATACGAATATAATTTCATATAATGACCTTTTCTTTTTTCCTACTTGTACTTTTTCAACAAGACGTAAAATTTAAGATGTAAGGGGGTCTATAAAGAAAATCATTCTTTCAAAAGGGGTCTACGTGCAAAAAACTTTGGGAACCCCTGTTTTAAAGTATCGATGTCGTCAAATTTCTTATTCAGAATATGCATTGTAACAAGAAAAGTTATATTAAAAATAGTTTTATCAGTGTTTCATGATTTTTTAACATAGGTATTGTTTTTATTTGCTATTACATAATATTTTATCTCGTATTTGTATAAAGATTATAATAATCTTAAATACCTCTTATGATTTGAAATCCATATTATAATTAAATAAAAGGTGTGAAAATATTTAACTATGTACTTATACATTCTCAAAATTATAATTTGATATCACTTTATCACATGTATTTATTTATATTATTCGTTAATGAAGGTAATTATATATGTATATCAAAAGTATTCTGCCCCTCTTCCCCTAAAAAAATATTACAAATATGATTTAAAACTATATAAATCATATATGTACATTTATTTATAATTCATAATAGGGTCATATTCATAGGTGGGCACAGTTAATCGAAAAGTTAATTTCGTTAATCAGTTATTAAAAAAGTTAACTTCGTTAACCGTTAAAGCGTTAAAATTCCGAAAATGTAACGGAAGTTAAAGTTAACCGAAAATTCGAAAATTTAACGAAAGTTAAAGTTAATTCGTTGAAAAGTGAACCAGCTATTTCGACAACTTTGTTATGTACTTTTCATCAAACAACCAATGTAACGGACTAAAGTTAACGGAAGTTGAATTTAACGGAAGTTAACAAAAGCGTTAACATTTTTTTGAGTTAACTTAAAAATTAATACGTTAACCATTTTGTTAACTTCGTTAATTAACGATTAACGGATTAACGAGTAATGCCCAATTATGGTTATATTTAATTGCACTATATATTAGATCAGGATTTTTCCAACGTGGTTTTTGTGGACCCCTAGGGGTCTATGGAAGTTTGAAAGGGGTCTATAACCTATTTACAATTTTTAATTCACAAATAATTACAGGAGGTGTCTATGAACTTTGTCATTTCTTCAAAAAAGGTTGGGAACCCCTGTATTAGATAGTAGACACAGCACTCTGCTATACGACCATCCACTACACGACCGCTCCATTATACAATGTGCCGACAGTTCTAACCAACGTCCTTCCCCCTTCCCCACCATAATACCACCGTGACTGCTATATTTTTGCGCGTTTAAATTCACCAATCAACGGTGGTGGGTGCCCCTCTAGCCGTCGTGTAGTGGAATTTTTTAAATTACCGATGCCGTCGTATAGCAGAATGTTGAGTGTATTCACTTAAATTTCAATACGTTGCACTTAAAATTTTATAGTATTCACTTTTATACATCGAACATAAATTTTAATAATTTGCACTTAAAAGTCCTAATTAAAAGGTATAGGTTTTTTTTTAATCGATAGTTTAGAAAATAGAGGGAGATGTTCTGATAACTGATAACGACATTGAAAAGAAAAAAAATAGATCGTGACCGAAGGGTTAAAATCAAAAAGTCATCTGATTTTTACTATTGCATTTTATGAGACCTATCGAATGACACCCCACTCAATGAGGTAAGTGAAAAAATGTGAGTTCACTTTTCAGTCTATAGAAGGGGGGTCCAAAATATTTTTAACAGTATTCGTTATAATTTTCAGTGAAAGTACGAATTAAAAGCTACATTCTGGAATTTTTTCAGATTTTTTGAATTGATAGTTTAGAAACTAGTGGGGGGGGGGACGCTTTTATAATGCCTTTAAATAGCAAATACATCGTGATTGAAGGGTTCAAATCAAAAAGTCCTGATATATTTTTTGTTGCATTTTAAGAGACCTTTCTAACGACACCCCACTCAATGGGGAAGGTGAATTATTTTTTTTAAAACATTTTTTATGGAAGGGGGTCTAAAAAAATTTCTGCTTTTTGTGCATTAAAATCTACGACCGTATACCAAAATTCATCTTATGTCAAAATTTTTACAAGACAAACGGGCGGATATGCAGAAACTGTTAGGGTTCCTAGTTTTCTACAGAACCCCAAAAAGTATTTATTATTTAAAAAAAAGTTAATTTAATTACAAGCCTTCATAATATGCTTCGTCTGTATACAGAATGAATAAAATGTTTTCCACAAAAATGTCTAGGTTATTATTTGTAATTTTTTTGTATTGTCATATGTAGGTAACTATGTACTTCAAAAATGTGTCGTTTTTAGGGTTCTGTCGAAAACTAGGAACCCTTATAGTTTCTCCATGTCCGTCCGTCCGTCCATCTTGTAAAAATTTTGACATAATAAGATGAAATTTGGTATACGGTCGTAAATTGATGACCCAAAAACAGAAATGATCATAGACATAAAGAAATGGACAGCGCATCTGACTCGTAAAAAGAGCCGTGTCAAATGAGAGAGACAGAAGATGTTTGGAAATCATATACGTTATTTTCCAAACGACATGCATCTCTCTCTCACTTACAGAACAAATGTTACACCCATGTTACACCATTATGTTAAATACGAATGCGCTGTCTATATCTCTATGTCTATGGAAATGATAAGATTTTTGAAAAAAAATATTTTTTTTTAGACCCCCTGCAACAAAAAATGTAACAGAACCTTTTGATTTTAACCCTTCAACCACGACGTATTTTCTCTCCAAAGTCATTATAAAAGCGTCCCCCCCTCTATTTTCTAAACTATCAATTCAAAAAATCTGAAAAAATTCCATAATGTAGATTTTAATTAGTACTTTCAATACTAAAAATCATAACGAACATTGTCAAAAATATTTTATAGACTGAAAAGTGAACTCACATTTTTTTTCCCACTTACCCCATTGAGTGGGCTGTAGGGTATCATTTGATAGGTCTCCTAAAATGCAATAATAAAAATCAAATGACTTTTTGATTTTAACTCTTCAATCACGAAAATTTTGAAATAATTTTTTTTTATAAATCGTAGTGAGAATGACTAAGAAACCCTATCATGTGCATGCCCAACATGCACTTACCCGTTTAATTAAATTGTAATACCCTGTGTTCTTTACTATACCATTAGATAGTACACTTTATTCTATTTAAATGTATATGTGTTAATATTACGCAGTAACATTGGAAATTTTTGAAAATTATTTAGATTTTAACATTGTGATTTAAAACATATTTTTTTGAAATTTGCACGGTTGTAAAGAAGGAATAAAATGTTATTAGTAATTGTATAATGAAAATATAGGGCGTTACTTTAAAAAGCAGGTTAATGACTATTTGTTCTTAAATTTTGATATGTTATTTTTTTGGTTGGTTTTTGAAAAAAAAAGTTGGTTTAACATCAGATTGTTTATTTTTTTTTCTTAAATAACATTTACAATTGTTTATAATAACATTGATCTAGATTAATTATTCTAGAAAATATCTCCAAAGGAAAAGGGTACTAATTCAAACATGCTGTTAAAACTAAAACAGTTACATTATTACAAAAAATATATATTATATTATCAAGTCAAAAATAAATTAAATAAAAAAATATCTGAAAACATTTTATTTACTATTATTTGTATTTATGTATCAAATATAAACATTTGTTCTTTAAATTATTTATCTTTTTAACCCTACTTTATTCATTTCATATGTTGGAAGTTTTTTTAACTCGCATCCGGTATTAAAAACGAGCTAACAAGATTTACTAGCTAACAAGCACTTTCAAATGTGGTATCAAACCTATCTAACAGTTCCCTTGTAGTTTCATGAAATGTTTGATAAGTTTTGCGCATGCGTGGTAAGTAAATACCAAAGTGATATTATGAAAATTATTTTGTACGGTTAGAGTCACCAACTATGTTATAATAAGTTGAAGTATCGTTGCTCTAAATTTCAAAACAAATCCATAGATAATATCACAGAATTCATACCCCATTTGAAAGTGATCGGACAGATTCTATAAATATTTAAGTGGAAAAATATTTATTATTAAAAATACTGGTTAAAATAAAATTTCAATTTAAGGAACAATTGTTTATATTCTTGTTAATATTGCAGATATTAAATTAAATATTATGGATCCAAAGTTAACTATGTTTGTACTTTGTTATGAATACTCAATTGTTTATCAAATCTGAAATACTTTGGAAAATTGACGAAATATTGTCAATTTAAGGTCACTTAATTATTTGAAATTTATGTACTGTAAACAGTAAATAATCATCAAGGAATGAATTGTTCCAAAATCTTACAACTATATACATTAAATGCTATTTCACCCGTTTTACAAAATGTTTTCATTTCAACTGAAAAATAAAACAAAATAATAAAAATGTTATCGGTATCTATCGAAAATAACTTTAAAATATGTGTGAAATCAAAATAAAAAAATAAATAGCTATGCATTTTCGACAAACTTTGGTTTGCATCTGAATCAGTACCGTGTTTTTTAAATCAAACCATTTTTACTGTGCTCATTGTTTCTATATTCTGTATAAAACGTCTACTTCTTCCATTCGTTCTTTTCGTAATCCCACTCAGACGCTAAACCTGTTACCGGGTTCATACGGAGGTCGATCATTCGTTGAAGTTGTGCTTGTCTACGATCTTCAGCGAAAGATTCGGGTAAAGGTGCGTACACTACAAACAGAATAATATTAAATCAATAAGTATTGTAAATAGAGATTTCACTGATTCCACTCACTGTAAACTTTCATTGCAATGTACATCCAAATTCCAGCTGCTACAAAAACAAAACTTAACCCTAAAATTGACTTCCATTCACCGGTCGGGGCCTTCATTTCAGCAAAAGTTTGACAAAAGCTAGCCCGGTACAGCGCTTTCTTTTCTTCCATGCCGAGCTTTCTCCAGTCACCCTTTTCCTTTTCACGTAGAGATTGGATGTCTGACGTGTTCTCCTTGAACCTAATTGCGGGGAACGGGAAGTCTGGCCTGTCAACGTAGCCAAGTTTTCCATTGAATCCAAAACCCACAATATCTCTGTTTCCAATAGCAGCCCTTTCGTGCATTGCTGCTACATTCTTGGGAATGAACAACGCAGTCCGTGTTAACAGCCTGCTCATCATTTTTAAGTATCTGTATTTCAAAATAACCTTAAATTCAGTTTTATAGGTTATGAATATTCAATAACATTTTAACTTTTAATTTAATGTTGTAATGAAAATTAAATCATGTTTAATAAATTTTAAATTAACTGTCTACTAAATAATAACTCTGGATGAACGAAATATTCAATAAAACGTACATTAGTTATATTTTTATTTATTCACAAAAAGGAAGTTATAGTATCTAATATTGTTTAAATAATTCATATTACTTCAGTATAATGAGATTTTATCGATATTACTTACAAATATATGAAATTATAACATATTTACTCAAAAATAAATGTGTTATCTAATCGTTTTATGACATATATTGATTCAACATTAAAAAACATATTATTATTATTATTGTTGTTAGAATTTCAAATATGAGCAGTTTAGGTTGACCTGTTTTTATATTGATACACAAATACTCACATTTTAGAATTCCACACAAAATTAGAAACGTGAAATTGAATGAAAAAAAAAATGGGCTCAGATACTTCACGTACAGACTGTACAGTCGTGATAATTCGCTAATATTCGGATACGCCCGATATTTTTATCACATGTATTTTATTAATAGGTACCAATATTTTAAAAATAAAATAAAAATAAAAACTATAATTTGTTGATTTTTTAAATAAAGACTATATTTATTATTCTGTGATAAAGTCAACGGGAACGACAATAAGTTAAGATCATAAAACTGTATTAATGAATAATATCAACACATCACGCAATTGTTATGGTTAAGGTTGTTTAAAATGCGAAGGATTCATACCATAGCATACCATATCTATCTTCAGTGGCGTACCGAGGGGTCGCCGCACCCTCCACAAAATCTGAAAATAACACCCCTCTGTTGTAATTAAAGACCTTTTTTTACTCCTCATGTCACTTTGTAATCCAGATAATGCTACTTTGATCCATTTTGCTACCCCTCTAGGCCAACCCCTAGCTACTTCATTGCCTACCTTTAAAGTTTTTATTTTTGTAAAAAAATATTGACTAAGCTAGATTTCAATTTTTTGCTGAAAAATAAATATAAAAAAATATTTTCTAAGACATTATACATGTGATAGGTACCAGGCGTCGCCGCTTCAGTGTTAATAAAATTATACATGGTTTATTATTTAATTTTATTATATTTCAGTCATTTCTTACAAAATATATTCTTAACTACGCCTTACCATTAATAAATAAATAAATAAATAAATAAATACATAAATAAATAAATCTTTTCGAGTGTTTTTTAACACTATTGCATTAAAAATTAAAGCTATTTACAATGTAACAATTAGGATAGGTTTTTACCATTGGCGCGTTATAGTTTTATGGGACCATAGGCAAATTTGAATTCTGACATATATTCTTCGGGAGGATTTTTTTTTTTTGAGAAAATAAGTTATTGAAGTTTTCAGTTAAAAAATGCTAACTGAATTTCATACGTTCTTTTTTGTTAGATGTGATGCATAAAATATGTCACGTAAAATTCACGCATTTTTGACCCCTCCCTCCTTCTTTGTTAGGCTGCAGCACATTTTTTTCAACCCCCTACCTAATAATATGCCACAAAACCTTTTAATTTAAGTTTTATGCGTGTAATATTATCCAAAAAAATTTAATTTTAGATTTCGTTAAAAGTATGTTTATTATATAGAAAATGGCGTAAAAAGTTGAAATTTTCAAACCGCAGGTCTCTATCTCAAATCGTTCTCGAGATATATGTCCTCTCAAAGTTTAAGTTTTTTTCAAATATTTTGAGAAAAATGGTTTAACTTTTTAACGTGTCATGAAAAAATACTTATTCGTGACATAAAAAGTACCAATCAAAAATCCGCGATATCAATAATAATAAAATAATAAATAAAATACGGGCTCAAAAATATAATTTCAGCCTTGTGCGTTCACAAAAATCTGAAATATAAATTTAAGTTTCGATATTATAACTTTAGGAATATGTTTATAAAATATAGATTTTGAGAACCCCTATTAGTGGGATGCCTACTCAAATTCTCTTTTTGCCCATAGGATAACGCGCCACTGGTTATTACTTTTAACATAACCATACTATTACATTATTATTGTCCAATTCTCAATTGGTATGACCTTTTTACAGTAGTTTTTTTTAACTCTCCGATATTACTTATTTTTACAGGTTTCTCAGTTCTAGAGAATTTTCCAAAAAGTAAAAATAATATATTTTTCCAAAGTATAACGCGATAACGAAATTCTAAATTTTCAAACCGCAAAAAGATCATAATAGGATAATTACTTGTCGACTAATTTTATTTTTTGGGTTATTTTCTTCTTTTTTGTTATACATTGGATTTTTCTGCATTGACGTTTTTTATTCATCGAAGCTTGCCTCACCATCTTCAACTGTTTAGCATATTGCAGTGGTAAAATGTGAATTAAGAATCTGAAAAATAAATAAAACATAAAACTTAGTTAATTTTTTACAGGCACTTTTAGGTATATATTACAGTCGAAATCGGTTATAACTACATTGAGGGCACCAGTCATATTATGTATTTATTTTATTATATTACTAGCGAAATCCCACGGTTTCGCTCGCGTAAACTTCGAAACAAATTAGAACCCTCCATTCATGATAGGGGATGACATATTACATTTTTTTATATTGATTTTTATTCATTATCTATAAAAAAACGTAAATATCTTGGATCTTAGTTAAAAATTGTGAAAACTAACCCCCTCCCTGTCTACCCTCACCATTAGGGGTTGAATATCGATTTTTTTTTATTGAAGATCATAACGTAAGCAGCTATGCAGATAAACATATCAAAAACATAGACCCTGCCTGTCTACCTCCGCCATTAGGGGTTAAATGTCGAAATTTTGACCCGAATTTACCTTTATAAGTAAAGCAGGTATGCAGATAAACATATCTAAATCCATCCTCGTTTTAATTTTGAATTAATTGTTTCATTATTTATATTGTAGAGTATGTTCGATAAGTTTCAATTAAATGCGAACAAAAAAAAATTCTTTTTTTTATAAATTTTGACACCCTGTTTTAACCCCATAGGGGTTGAATTTTGAAAAAAATCTCTTCTTAGTGAGTGCTTACATCACAAAAGGTTCAGGGGTTTGGGCTGTACGGCTGTACGTTGATATATGGGTGAGTGAGTGAGTGGTTAAGGAAAGGACAACCTCTTATAGATACAGAAGATTGAACTATTCGATTTTTTTTAATTTAAATCAGAACTTTTAATTTCAATAAAAATGGCATGAACAAAAACAAATTTCAAACTACATAGGTTCTCTACAATAAAAATGAATTATCATAATTTCCAATAAAAATTAAATTAAAAAGTAATTTAAATGCCTTTAATTTATAAAAATTACCTCATGGGCTGATCTTCCATTCTGAAAAAGCGAACTGCACGACCTAATTCACAAGCGATCCTCTCCCTGCAATCGTCGCCTTGTATCGCGGAGACCACGACCGCCGTCAGAGAAACTAAATCGTTCTGACCGCTCGCGCTTGCCTGCTTCACCAGGTTCATCCCGCGCGACTTAAGTTTGCCGAACTTGGGCACAAACAACACTGTCGCTACAAACATGAGTGCCATCCCGATAAACCCGCTAATCGCCATGAATAAAGGCTCCACGCCTTTCGGCTTGTTGTCCGACAGCAAGCTATTGTCCAGGTGGACTTTGTGCTGAAATATTTATTTAATTAATTAATTCTATATCTTAAAATAAATAAATAAATTTCTTACCTCGTGTATATGTTCATGTTTTGTTAACACATGCGTTGGCATTTCAATATCATGGTGAACCTATAAGGAGGAAAAAATGAAATTCTTAGTTTCAAATTAAAGTAGCTTCCCCTATTTCTTCGGACATATTAAAAATACTTTAATATGTATATATGATATAACAAACTTGAACAGTTGATAGAGAAAATTATTTCAAGCAAAAAAGTTCATATGAACATGTGTCTCGTGACGGAGTTACAGACCCCCAAATATTTAACCTAAAATTAGTTTTGCTTCCTCGCAATATTGAAGATACGAGAAGCTTTGTGATCGTTTTAAAATGAGAAAAAAAAAATGTTCTCCGATTTTTAAAGTTTTACGTTATCTTTCCGTTTCAGGTCAAGACAAACACTTTTTAATTGTTCCGTGTCTGTCTGTCTGTCTATGTTTGTTTGCCAGTCACACGTATAACTCATGAACCACCAAACCGATATTGATGAAACTTGGTTGGTTGGTTGGGTCTGGCTTGAAGACGGTTCCATTTCAAAATTATTAAAGTGTTTAAGGGAGAGGGATGACATCCCAAAAGATTTATTTTTGAAGATATCTCAAGAAAGACACATGTTACGTGAACACTTTATAGAACCTTTTTTTAGAACATTCAATTTTCTATAATATAGGTCACCACAACGTTTGTTGTAAAATATTCCCTTACAAAGATTTATCTCAATTTGCTTTAAAAAATCAGCATTTTTCTTTAAATTGCTATTTACTTTGACATATTAAATGTTATTTTGATATTTGTATAGCAGAAAAATTTAGATTTAGATTAAAATTGTCAAAAAATTAAAAATATACGACATAATAACCAGGCGCGTATTAAGAAAAATGTCGAATTAATATTTTTTATTAAAATTATATAAAAATTAAATGGTTAACCAATGGCAGGCAGTTCATCTGAATACTTTATCGGTTTTTATTTAAATTGTTCAATAATTAACTACCTTTGATAAATTTAGCACGAGGAAGCACTGTGCATTTACTTGGCAGATGTTTTATTTATACGAACTTTTTTGCTTAAAGTTTTCTCGTTATAGTTTGTTTCCCCCTGATATGACTCACTCTGTATAAAAATGATCATAAGTAATGAAAATTAGCCATGACATGGCCTTATTATTTATTTCATGTATCAGGCTTTCAGTTTATTGTAATTTATTGTAAATTGTAAGTAAAAATTCTTACTTCTTTAGTTTTCTTTTCATTTAGAAAAGTTTGCACGGGGTAATAATAGTAATAATATCCTGGAGAATCAGGATCATGGTGATGGTTGTCGACATGATGGACAGCCGCGTGAAGATTTGGGTAGCCTAGATGATCCAGATCCATGTAGGACCCATCTTTAACAGCTGACTTATACAGTGCATTCAATTCATCCTTTGTCAGAGATAGTTCTGGCGCCGAATGTGGATCGTTGTTTACTATTATTTCCGGTTCCGCGGGTTCACTTACGTGGTCTCGATGGCCGTATGGGGAGTTCTCTTGATCTTGCACTTGGTATTCGTATTGAGGACTTTCTATGTAAGATGGATGCGTGTACACTGGTGACGGCGTATCATAGTCGGTCAGTTTTCTGTGCTCCACAAGCAAGTGAGTACTTTTGTCTTGGAGTTCGCTCACGACTGCTCTCAAATAATCTCCACTTGGAGTACTCTCCACTTGAATCAAGAGCGATGATAAGACTAAGAAAATGTATACGTTTTCCGAGTTATTTTCTTTCATCATTTTTTAATTTGCATTTCCTGTAAAATAAGTTGTTTAATAATTTCAGTTATTGATGGTGAGTTGTGAGTTGTGACCCATTAGTGGGTCGTGATTAATAAATAATTTTCGAATGACAATTTTTAACTAGAATTTCTTTCAAGGTTCGCTGGGTAAATAAAACGATTTAAGGCGTATGCAGATATATATTTTTAAGCTTGCGTTCATTTTGCCTTTAATATTTACTTTTTACGCTTCGGTGAATATATACCATATTATTTTATGCATAATTAATTATTTAATAATATGTACCTACTGCGATGACATATATGAAACTAATGATCAATTGTATTTAACTTGAAAATAAAATATTTGTTAAATGAAGAATAATTTTATGAAAGTGGCTATTTGCACATACTGTATATCAGCGATTTCCAAATTGGGGGGTGCGCTTCCTTGGGGAGGCACGGACTAATGCAAAAGGGAGGTGCAAAAAGTTTAACAGAAATGTAATTTTCATAACATGACATACATTGATTAAGATATATAAATAAAAAATACATAGGTATAAATAAACATTTCTAGTAACATAACATTATTTTTGTATACTACATTTATTATCTGTTCCTAAAAGTTAAGTTTTCGACTGACAATTATTAAAAAGGCAAAACTGATGAGAATTATTATACGATACATAAAAAAAAATCAAAATGAAAGAACTCCCCTCAATGACACCTAGATTTAATGACGTAAAAATAAATTTATTTTAAAACAAAATCTATATATTTATATGTATATTGTATAGTAAAACCTACTAATTATTCTATCAATTTCTTTTTTTTTGTATTAATATATTTTATACCTTTTTTAAATGAGTCTATATAATTTTATGAAATAAAGTGGGGCGGAGGCGCGAGATAATTTTTTTTTAAAGGGAGGCGTAGTTACATAAAGTTTGGAAACCACTGCTGTATATGTACCAAATTAAGTTGGGTTGTTAAGTTAGGGTAGGTTAGTGTACGTTAGGTTAGTGGTAAGTCTAAATAGCAAATTGCATGTGCAAATAGCCAATTGCTTGCACATACTGCATGTGCAAATAGCCTCATCCTAATTTTATTTTGTTCAATTTTTTTTAAATAATTTCCGATTTATTATTTGCATTATCTCTAATAACAATCGACTTTTCTTACATAAATTCCTTTTTTTGACTAACGCGACACAGTTTATGATCTACACACATTCTATTTTACTATTATTGGGAAAGGTATAGTAAAAAAGTAATTAAATACAATAGTGAATGCATGCAAAAAATCGATTTATTTCAAAAAAAGTTACGTTGTCTTATATTTTATTTTTCGCTTTCTTCGGTAATGAGAATGATTAAAATAGTTAATTTTATAAATTAAATATATTTAAAAATTCAAAGAAAATGTCAAAAATAATTTAAATAAATACCTTGAAACCAATGACACTTGACACTTTTATATTAACAACAATAATAACAATTGAGCAGTGTAACGCTGACATTGGGTTCGCAGCTTACTCGCGAATTGCAGTCACTTGACTACTGGGTCCAGCTTCTGACCGACATGATACAGTTGACATGTACGTCTTCAACCTGCAGATGACATTAGACTATAAAACGTACTAGATATATATCTTCCAAAATCATTTTAATGCCCCATTACGCTTAAACATTTTTTAGATTGTAATTATAACTGGCATATCATAACTAAACTAATAACACTAATAGGGAGTCGTCTATAAAATACGTACGCAAAAGGGGGAGAGGGGGGCAATTGCCAATTTTATTTCTATTTTTAGGGTTCCGAAGAAACCCTATTAATCTCAATTTATCGTCCGTCCGTCCTTTTCACTCAAAACTATCTAAACTAGAACCTTGAAATTTTTACTGAACATGTAAAATGACACCATCTAGTAAAATATGTACAATATTATAATAATACAATATTTTGGAAAAAAATTGGGGGGGGGGGTGCTAAGAAGCTAAAGCCAGGCAAAAAAAAATTGTTTGTATACCAAGGCATGTGGCATATCAAAATATGTAACCAAACTAGTGTAATTTGACCCTCATTCTTATTTCTTTAAATTATAAATTTTATTTTTCAATCGCGACATAAAAGACGTTTTAAATGATCAATATAAATTTTCATTCAGTCCAGGTTTTGTAACGTATTAAAGGGGGTTGAAAAAAACATGGTGCATCGTGACAAGGGGTCAAAAATGCGTAAATTTTAAGTGACGTATTTTTATATTACCTCAAAATTGATGTCAGTTATTAATTTTCAATTATTTGAAATTATAACGAAAGAATTCTACCCTGTTAATATAAATTTATTTTATCCAAAGTTAAATAAATACGAGATACAGTAGTGTCAGTAGAATAGGATATTTGACTAAATTTTAAAA
Source organism: Sialis lutaria (assembly GCA_949319165.1). Taxonomy (NCBI): domain Eukaryota; kingdom Metazoa; phylum Arthropoda; class Insecta; order Megaloptera; family Sialidae; genus Sialis; species Sialis lutaria. Next base: position 9,531,490 of record OX439245.1, on the reverse strand, counting down.
TATATTGTAAATTGTGCGCATGTATATAAATAGATACTTTCTTAGTTTTTAATTATCTTTTTCTATTCAAATGGAAAAATTTCCACCAAAACGCGCATTCAAAATCACGTAGTTTGCATGACGTAACTGTTTACTAAAAAAAAACTGAAATCAACCAATAGGAATCGAGTATTCTGACGCTTTTAGTAAATAACTACGTCATACCAGATACAATTCTGTTAGACTCGTTTACGATCACGTGACACATAGGTTAAATATTACATTTTAACATTAGGTTTATTATTTTGAATATACTTACTTATTTCATGTAAAAAACACTTGATTGTAACTTATAATAATATCTACTACATTTTTTAGAACATTTTAATCTTTATTTTTACTAGTGTCAAATATCCTATTATAAATTTTGTTATCTATCTCATTTCATTTACTGTTATCCAGAACCGGTATCAATCAGATTTTCTTGGAAATAAAAGTATGTTTTTATGATCTAAAGACAAAATTCAATATCTTTTAAAAATAATGTATATATATCTATCTATTATAAAGTTAATATATAATCTAAGGTCACCGACTTGCTTTAAGTTTGATGTTACAATATATAGTACACCATCGGTATGTGAAAACCGCGCCATAATAAATATATATTATTGTGAACATATATAATTTTGCATAGGGTAAAAGTAATCATTAATCTATATTATATCAGTTCAAATAATCAGCTACAGGTTAGGTTAGAACCCATTCTGACTAACTCCACAAATCGTATTGAACCCAATGAAATGTCTATTATTTGTATTTTTATTCGAATATAGGTTGCAATTTTATAAATTTGCCAGGGGCCCATTACATCAATGGTAAAATATTATATAACTTGTTTTCTTCAAAAAAATGTACTGCATAGAATATTGATTGATTTTTTAGTGTTCGATCTGTCAGATACCTTATTAGGAAGAAATGTAACCGGTATTACGATACAGATATGAAAACACTAATTAAAATTAAGATCATTAAGAGACCTCAAGTATAGGTGCAAATTTAGGTCTCTCACAAGGTAGCATCAAGGTCAGATAACATAATTCAAATCAGGGAATCCAAAAATTTATCATTCGATGACCCACCCAAAAATTTACACTCGAATTAAGTACTTATATTTTTAAATTATGACGTATTTTTTTAATTAATCGCACTAATCAGTTTTTGTTTATAAATATAAATTTGTAATAAATGTTGACCGATATGAATGTTCTCAATTTTTTAATTTTTTACAGATTTTACCACTTTTCGCATTTTTTTTTAAATATTGGCTAATAAAGATTTTTCGAAATGATTCACATATTTACATATATAGTAGAAACCGGTTATAACGACACCGGTTAATACGATGTATCAGTTTTAACGACTTAAAATAAAAGTCCAACTGAATCCCATATAATTGCATTTTTACCGGTTATTACGACTTTTCGCTATAGCAAGTTTCTACTGTATTTTACAAATATATTCAAAATTTGTTTTCAATCAGTCCAGTAGTTTTTTAGTTATGCTGCAGATGGACGGACTGACTAAAAATCTTGACAAATAGGGTTAATTAATCCCACTTAAAGAGGTGTCCCATTTACCCAATTTCCCATATATATTTTCACCTCAGTATGAATTCTAGTTATAGAAGATTCCCGCTTATCCAAGTCCCATTTAACATTTTTTTATTATTAAACTTTATTATAAAACTATGTATATTTTTAGGAGATTTGTCTCAAATCATGTTGCGAATGGAGTCTTAAAAATTATTATCCAGTACTGTTAAACGCCGGCCCTGACATTGACTGAATAGTCCTCTTAATTCAATGGACTCAATAGTAACCTGAAATATAAACAAGAATTCAAACTAGCTGCCATGCTTCAGGCAATTACAATATTTCTGTTACGTATTCCAATAATACATATTACCAACATATGTATTTATTTATAATACAAAAAATTACAGCCTGTAGCATAGGCGCTGATTTTTCAGGTTATCCATAGTGTTGAATTCAGGGTAAATCAAGACAACATTTTTCAAAATAAAATATTTTTTTGTGAGGCCATATCTCGAGAACGGTTTGAGATACAGAACTGCGGTTTGAAAATTACGACTTTTCACGTAATTTTCTATATAATAAACATACTTTTAACCAAATCTAAAATTATAATTTATAAACACACCATAATTTAATTATGCAGTTGGATAAGGTGAACTGAACACCCACACATTATGTAGAGAGGGGAGGGGGGGGGTATCCTTGTTAATCATGTTATTTGAGCGACAAATACGAAGTAGCTCTGTTACTTTCAACCCCGTGTGTTATTTCTTGATTCATGTCACGCCGATTAAGTTGATGACACTATAGTATTGTTGGTTCTGTAGGTCAGTGCACTTATGCAGCATGCGAATTGCATACAGGGAAAGAAAGTTGTAGATAGTGTGCATTTATGGACATTTTATATATATACATATACATCTACCGGGTGTATTTGAACAGAGTTGAACTCAAGGGGTGCTGGAGGGGTTTTTAAATAAAATTTCCCACAGCAAAATACATACACAGAAAAAAACTCGATCTTATGAAAATTTGAGATGGAAAAATGCTTAATTTTATTGTGTTAATATAACAATATCTTCATGTTTATCTAAAAATCTTTTCATTTGTCAAAATTAATAAATAATTTATTACACTAACTAACGAAACTCTCAAATACATAGATTAAACATAATGGTTGTATTAATAAATATTTACCAGTGTGAATATTTTTTACACCATCGAACAAGTGAATGTGCAATTTTCGATATGGTAAATTCAGTGATGTCATTTATAAAGTATTTTTTTTGTATTTAAAATATATGTTTTCAATACGAAACAAAATTTTCACTGCGATAAGAACATTGTTAGTAATAATATACATTTATCAATAAGATAAACGGAGATATTTCCATATTGGTAAAAAATTATCATATTAACAAACAACCTCTATCGGAATCAAATCGATCACGGATTTCTTACACTGATCAGATAGACAAATTATTTTTTTCTGTGTATTACATTCATTTACTCTCATACAACTAATGCGAATCCAAAACTGACAGTTAATTGTATTAAAATTAAAAAATGAAATTTAAAAAATGAGGTGTGTGCCTCACTCACATAAGTGAAACTTATTTTATTTTCATTAACCATGCGAATCAAATAAATAAAGTTAAACGTATTAAATTAATAATCAAACGTATTATTTATTACAAATACAAACTCGTAGCTTGACATACATCTAATTATCGCTCTTTCACGCATAACCGATGTAAACTGATATATACGCATGCGTTATTCATTCATATTTCCCGTATATACATATACTAATCACTCTCTCACGCATATGCACACTCTCTTTAGTGTTTCATCTTGAAAACCTGTCGTATTTAACAACGTGTTGAGGTTATTCCAATTAACTAGCTCGCTAAAGAAGTATTACTTCAAAAATATAGAATACATTTTTTAAACATTACAAATTATAGAAATATAATAAAATAGAAATAGTTTCTCCTAAAAGATACATAATTTATTGTATCTTTTGTAATTAATTGTAAATGAATTAATATTTTTTAAATCATTAATGAAATATAAATGTGAAATTTTAATGTCTTCGAAATAATATTGTTTGCTTGCTGAAATTTTCATTTTTTACTAGGAGGGAGGCGTGATCGTGGGCTGAGGCCCGTAGACTCTATAATGCGGTGTTTACACCGAGAAAACAAAACAGAAACACGGTGTTTATATGACCAAAAAGCAATAAACCCTATACATTTTTAAATACGAAGTATTTTAAAGACACGATATTTCTGTTTTGTTTTTTCGGTGTAAACACCGCATAAGACTGAATTTGGTGGCACATCGAAGCGGTGTAGATTATTAGACAATCAATTTTATGTATTTTTTCATTGAAATATTCATTTTTTCATAAAAAAATATTCTTCTCGGAATTTTAGGTTTTTTTCTGTATAATTTCTAGTAAGCCTTTCGGTTTCAGCCGAAAACGAATCAAACCCTTTCACACATACACGGTTCTCATACGGTTCATATTAGGTTTTATTTTTTTCCGTAAACTCAGTAGTTATCATGGAGAGAAAGCAAGTTTTTGCCATGTTGTTTCTCTATAAAAAAAATAAAAAATGAAGGAGTAATACTAGAATTCATTGCGAGCACTCTCTCATCACTTTACAGCAGGAATTTGGAGTATTCTACACTATTTTCCCGAAGCTAAAGAGCATGAAGACGATCCACATCAACATCTAGAAAACCGCTCATTTTATTAGAAAATCCGCAACAAAACTTAAAAAAAAATTACACTCGCTATCAGGTTAAAACCGAAACTAAGCCGTGTATGTGTGAACGCGTTCATTGCTTTGTGTTCCCTGGACACGAATTGAAACCTGATGAAATCTGTCCGTGTGGAGGGAGTATTCAGTTCTGTACGGTTTCTATTAGGTACCGAATACAAACTGAATCATCGTTTCACACTTGTCGGCAGTGACCGAAAACGAACCGAAAACGAACCGAACCGAATGAAACCGTATATGTGTGAAATAGGCCTAACGAGTGTAACCGGGCCCTGCGGACTCTAAGCCCAACCCTGTGTGGAGATAAAACAACTTTATATTATTGCGATGTAATTCTATTGTAATAATATATTCAGCGTTATAATACGAAGTGTAATAGTATTATAATAATATAATTATATTAATAATAGTCACCATTAGTACTTATCTCTATAACTAAAAGGAGGTTATGTGTTAATGCAAAAAATGTAAAAAAAGGTGTAAGACTTTCTAATACGTCTTTTAAAAAACGTGAATATTAGAATTAAACAAAAAAAAATATTACGAATTAATTGATTAATATAAATTTATATTTACAAGTTTGGCGTTGCAAAAACAACTTTTTTTTGATTTTTATTAAACAAATTTTTAATTGTATTTGTAATACCTCTATGAAATAGGAGAAAAATTTTAGATAAAACAAGGGCGACCAGGTCCCAGGTTTTCACCCGGAGTTTCAGGGTTTATATACTGTTTTCCGGACTCCGGGTTTCGTTATAATTTCTCCGGGTTTGGTAAAAAATTATGAGAACTAAACTACATATTTGCCAAAAAATGTTTTCATTTTCATCTCACAAAACAAAAAAATTGATAGGTACATTTAAAAATGTATTTACGTGGGCGACTTTTTTTCCTCAGGGCTTGTCAGGGTTGACGTGATCTAAAATCAGGGCTTACATAATCTGAAATCTGGTCACCCTAGCCCTACATACAACTTACTTTTTTAAATATCACTCAATTTTTACAATTGTTTCATTGTAAAAAATTACATATTTGTTAAAACGTACAACTTTTACTATAGGCAACCGTTTGTGTTTACAAGTATTTCTTGTAGCATCTATTCATGTTTGAGTTTTTACATTCCATAGTCATTAGAATTTTTATTAGGTCCAGTAGTGGTGGTATATCAGAATAGGTATTTAGTGTACAAAAAATTTTTTTTTGAAAATGTATTTTGAAATGTTTTAGATCGTGGGTTCCCAACCCTTTTCCTACATAGACCCCGTTTAAAATAATGATTTCTTTTATAGTCGCCCTTACATTTTTAGATTCTAAAAAAACATAAATATACTACAATTTTGTTAAAAAGGACCCCTTTACATTTTTTTATTCTAAAAAACATAAATTTACTACAATTTTGTTGAAATGGTACACGTAAAAAGCAAAAAAAGGTCTGCAATTATGTATAGATAAATATAGTTGAAGAGCAAAAAAGGGAAAATTTTAAAACAAAAAAATTTATCATAGATCCCTGGAATACTATATACCCTATTTAAACATTCATAGACCCCCAAGGGGTTCACCTGGACCCAGTTGGGAATCCGTGTTTAAGATATAGAATTTTTACAAGCTTTTATTTAACTTCACTTGTATAGTTAGTATTTTAAGATCATATATTGTAATCAAAATTTCGACTAGTTCTAATTAAGCTAGAGCTTTGAAATTTTGTATACGTATATGAGTCCGGTGCAGGGCCGGCAGAACAGATAAATTTCTAGTGTCTAGTAAAAAAGTGGGGGGAGGGGGAATTTTTAAATATGGTTTTTGAAACATTAAACATTATTAATAGTTTTACAAATAAAAAATTCAAATTAGCTTTTTATTCATAATATCTAACTAAATTATTTCAAAGTACATTAATTATTCTGCGATAAGGCGAAAACAGTTGTATATGCTTATTATTTGTAACGATGAATTCGTCCATTAGTGTTTCAATATCTAAATTGTCAACTAATATGATTTAATCGGTCTTGCATCATTGTTGAATGAAGATAATTTTTCATTCGAGTCAGAACTAAAAAACTGTTCATTTGTGCAAGAAGATTCGGGTACGATTCCTATGCACCACCCCTCGTTATCACGTAAAAAAGTCACGATATCCTTCAACTTTTCAATTTTTTTATTACTACTTGTTGTCAAATCAAGGAACATGTCTATGTCATTAATTAATCTGTCCTTATCAAAATTGTTTTTGTAAAATTCAATAATATTTACTTGGTCAAAAATTTCATAATAGTTTTTCTAAATTTTATCTAAAGTAAGTACATTTAACGATGAAATCATTTATTTCGATAAGGGTTAATGTTTTGCAGGTCATAAATAAGTCAACGTAAACAGAACCTAAAAAAATGTAAATGCTTTTCCAATCTCTGATGGGTAATTCGACACACGCAAATTTTTCGAGTGTCTAGTACGACATACCGAAGCCTAGACTGATGCCGGCCCTGGTCCGGCGACAATGCAATATAGTATAATCTAATATCGTTCTAAATCCAATATGGCGAATTACCTTTTTCTTCATAATCATCTTGATATGGGTATGAAATGAAAGGATTTGACGAATAGAATACGATGAGCTGTATGACGTCATTCTAAATTCAATATGACGGATGCCCCAAGATGGCGGATTATCTTTTTCGTTAAAACCATCTTGATAAGGGTATCAAGAGTTTGTCGAGCTTTACCTGTTAGTATGTTAGTTAGTTAGTCAATCAGTAACTAAAAATTTGAAAATAAAATTATATAAAAAACTACTTTTTAAAAACAAGCTTTTATTAAAAATGCACTGAAAAGTAAAAAATAAATTTTCTATCACAAAAATTTCAGGTTATTATGACTAAAACCAATAAAAACGCGGGACGCTAAGACAAATGTATGAATAAAAATTCTTACTTATGTAAATAAAAAATGAAGTAAGTATAAATTGATATAAGATAAGAGTAGAAAATTTGCACATTAAATCAAATAAATATATAGAATTTTTGATAAACTAGTTAACAATTTTATAAATACATACAATAATGAAATAATTAATTAATTAAAAGCTATTCATATATTGCATATACAGTAGAAACCGGTTATAACGACATCGGTTAATACGACGTACCGGTTATAACGACTCAGAATAAAAGTCCCGGCTGAATCCCATATAACTGCCTGTTATAATATACCGTTTATAACGACATCGCTTACAACGAAATACCGCTTTTAACGACTTCTGTTTACAATATTTTCGGAGAATTTTATCGGTTTGTACGACGGACCGACTTTTATTTTATTTTTTAAATATAGTATTTTTATATAGGTAGCCTATACTCTTTGCACATGTGTTATTTAACATTAATTAAAACAATTTTGTGTTTTCATGTCAATAATCTTAACGTAAGAATATTTAGTTTATCCTTTAATAATCCGTGATGTTTTACAATAAAAAATATTGTTTGGCATAATCATATATATAATACTTCTATATTGCCAATCAGGGTAGAGAAAAAGGATAAATCTGTACGGCGTGGACATATATTGTTATCTCGCTATTTTCAATCAAATGGTCAGTAGTGCGCATGTGCAATCAGTTTCGAACTGACATATTTGATTTAAAATGTTTTAACTGGCCAAGGCTGCCTTCTATTATCGCTTAAATATGATTCTGCGCCTGCGCAATCGAATCCATTTGACTTGAATCTCTCACTTCAATATATTCAGGCCCACTTATAGCGATTGGCAATATAGGAGTATTACATATATGGGCATAATACATAATATATCATGTTTTGTAGGTTAGGTTTAATTCATAGATAATCAAATATGATTGGTGGAGAGTAACCAATCAGAATCAACTCATAAGGTCAAACTATGTTTCCAGCATGGTTTCCAGTAAAATAAGGGTCGTTTCTGTATATCGTTCGTATATTCGTATATGTCAAACTATGTTTCCAGTAAAATAAGTGTCGCTTCTGAATATCGTTCGTATATTCGTATATGTTTTACATTTTTTTATATCTTCTTATTCTCTGCTTAAAAATTTTGATTTTATTTTGACGATATCTTCGCTCACAGACGGTGAATTTCACAAAATTTTAGCATATACTCATGAAATTTTTAGTTTTTCCGATAAATTAAAAAATCGAATTATCGGTTATTACGACGTACCGGTTATAACGACCTAAAATTCCGGTCCCTTCAATGTCGTTATAACCGGTTTCTACTGTATGTATTTATACTTATATAACTTAATAATTTTATTTGAACAAAAATATATATATAAAAAGTATATTTTTTATTTTTATTTATTTTATTTTTTATCGGATACACTGGTAGAAAGGATTTCTGAAACCAAGTAAACCTTGTTTTGTATATTATTATAACGAAAACAATATTTTCTTAAGATAAGCAATAATCTCTTAAACCAACTATAGTATTCTTGAACGAAGGTATAACGTAGTTGGAATAAGAGTATGTTTCTTATATTAAGAAAATATTGTTTTCGTAATATACAAAACAAGGTTTTCTTGGTCCAATACAGTTTTTTTCTGTGTACTTGTCTTTCTTTTAGTTCCGCCAAAATTTGCCGCCCCTTAATTTTTGCCGCTCTAGGCACGTGCTTACACTGCCTGCATGGTAAATCCGGGCCTGTTTATCACTTACAGAGTCCACGGCCTCGCACTTAAGAGGGCCTCGTGCGAGGCGTGGGTGGTGTAGGGTAAGAATAAAGATAAAAAATGTATTGATAAAAGAAAAGGGCCTTGAGATAATTAGTGCTTAGGGCATCATATAGTCTAAATCCGGCACTGGTCGAATGTAATTGTATGTTGTCTACACTAAAAAGATGAAATAGTTTTTTTTTAAATCTTTTAATACTTTTAAATCATTTTTTATTTATTTTTTAAAACCAAGTACAATTCAGCATAACATAACTTTTTGGTTATTGACTAGGGTTAAAGCTAAATGGGCCCCGGGGTTATGGGGCCCCATTTGATATAGACAACTTGATAAACGAAATCAGACATAGTCTATTCTATAGCCATAGTTACGTTGCATTGAAAAAAACGATGAATGTTACATGCTTCCCCCCCCACAACATTATGTCGCCGGGAATATACCTATACATATCGTTGAATGAAATATGATACGTTAATTTATTAGGATCAATAATTAAATTATTTAACTATGTAACTATAGTCTGCTTCATTTAAGTCTGCAGTGGTTGCTATAGGATTTGACGGTAGGATTCACGATCTATACCGTTTAGTCACCAGGCAACCACTTCAGACTTAAATGAAACAGACTATAGTAAAGTATTTTATGTTAAAGATTTCATCAATAAATGCATGGCCTCCACATAGCGGAAGAGGACAAATTCTAGTTCTGGGGTCCAGAGCTAAGGGGAACCCGGCGTGACAAGCAAAAAAAAGCTGCCATGAGTGCCACGGGACTTTCTTATATGTAATAATAATAATATAATAATAATAATTTATTCTGTGGGTATAAAAAAATACATATAATAAGTCAGATACAGATAAAAAATACAATTGCATTACAGATTAAAAATATATATATTACTAGCTGACTCGGCCACGCGTTGCTGTGGTTAACCTATACTTTAATTGTAGGTTATATGAAATGTTTGGAAGTTTAACATAGCGCCATCTATTAAATACTTACTCAATCCAGTCAACAGATGTCACCATCTGTTAGAATCGTTTGGAACTAATAGATAAAGACAAATAATTTGCAATAAAATAATATTGCGATCATAAATTGAAATATAAGCTATCCTATATTTCAAGTTGGATCAAACTACACACGGTGTACAAATTTGATTAAAATCGGTTAAGTAGTTTAGGAGTCCATAGCGGAGGAACATGTGACACGTAATTTATATATATTAAGATAGGTACATGAATTAAAAATATTCACTGATTTTGTAGTGACAACAAGAACGACTTAAACTTTATTTTAAAACTTTTTAAAGGTAGTGATTTTAAATCATTGGGTATTTTATTGAAAACACGTATTATGGTATTGAATATACCTTGGTTAATGACTGTTAATTTTGATTGCATTAATGTATGGTCATTTTTATGACGAGTAAAATGCCCGTAACTTGGTAAATTACCACTAAACAAATCACTGTGCTTCTTCATAAAAAATAGCACATTCGTAAATGTACAAGTCAGTTAAGGTGAGAATCTTTAACTTACTAAAAGGGGGTCTGCATCAGACACATACAGTGTACGTGATTTTTATTTTATTAAAAGATATTGCTAACAAACCAATAAAAGATACAATAAAATGAATGGGTCATAAACTATAGAAATATTATTTTATACATTATGTATCAAACGATTTTATTTAAGGTAATTATTAAGACAGAAACGGATGTTTACTCTTGTAATTTTGTTAATTTTTTTAAATAAGACAAAAATGTTTTAGATAAAAAATGTCGAGTATTAATTAATCTTAAGTATAAAATTTCAACCTTCTACGATTTGTCGTATTTGAGTTACAGCGTCTACAGACCGACAGATATTATGGCGGAAATAGTCAGAATGGATTCAGGGAAGGTCAAAATGGATAATTCCATCAAAATCCGAATTTTGAAAAAAATCGGCTTTACAATACTTATTTATACTATAGGTACCTACATATATATTTCATATACAATACATAGGTATAAGAAAGTAATATATCATTGACTGGTATTTATTTACAAATTAAAATTTGTAATTGAAAGACCTTAAAGAAAGGTTATTCAATCGTACCGAAAAAAAAATCTTAGGAGTCAGCCAACAATTCCAGTTTAGGGGCCCGTGAATATAGGATCCATGAATCAGTAATGTCCGGTATTATAAATTAATTTGCTCGGAAGTTAACGCTATCTGCGAGATGTCAAATCGTTATTAAGCTCAGGATTCTATAGTAGTTGGTAATAAATGTATAGTAATATAAATGCTACACAGAAAAAAATAATTTGTATATGTTTTAAAAAATATGATCAATGTAAAAAATCCGTGCTCGATTTGGCTTCGATAGAGATTGTTTGTTAATATGATAATTTTTTACCAATATGGAAATTTCCACGTTTATCTTATTGATAAATGTATATTATTGCTAACAATGTTCTTATCACAGTAAAAATTTTGCTTCGTATCGAAAACATATATTTTAAATACAAAAAAATACTTTATAAATGACATTACTAAATTTATCATATTAATAATTGCATTTTCACTAGTTAGATGGTATTAAAAATATTCACACTGATAAATATTTATTTATATGTATAACAACCATTATGTTTAATCTATTTGAGAGTTTCGTTACTTGGTGTAATAAATTATTTATTAATTTGACGAATGAAAAGATTTATAGATAACCATAAAGATACCTGTATATTTTTCAATAATATATGGGGGATGTCATTTATATTTAATACCTCGCAGATAGCGTAAACTGCTGATTGTGAGCAAATTTCTTTATAATAATACCCTGGAGATAAATTCAGTATTTACAAAAAGTTCTCATCGCGTGTATGTTATCACAGGATATTGCATTTTGCGTTTATTTTGATTGTATTAAATGTCAAACAGTGTAGGTGTGAAGTCAAGACCAGTTGAGTTATTTATTTATAAAATGATTGATTATTTTGCAATTCGATAAGTATTATCTGCATTTGAATAATAGCAATTGTTCTCTGGTGTTAATATTTCATTACAATAGGTACCTTATTTATTCGTGTAAACAATTTTTTAAAGATAATAATGACTCCACGTGCGACTGGGCTGATACTTTAGTTTTAATGTTTATGGAATATTAGTTTTATAGGGCGATGCTAGCTTAAGGGTTATATTTAATTGCACTATATATGAAGAACCATACATGACTTCCATGTTCTATAATATCTTTTACAATAATTTTTAATATGAAACTCACCTTTGTATTATAAATATTAGTTTTCTAATATTCTAATGTTAGTTGTATAATAAACATAGGTAATATGTAGAATAATAATTATCTGACATTTGAATTTAACTGCGCTTGTTTCCATGGCAATATGAATTTATTAGTATTTAAAATTAAAATTTTGAGGGTGGTTTTCACCCCTTCAGTGGCTATTTCGACACGTTTATAAAGTAAAAGCTCATTAGATTTGATTGAACTACAAGTGTATCAAGTCTTATCAAAATTAGTGAGATAATATTCACTTTTTAGACGATAATAAGTACAAAATTTCGAATATTTCCGAAACTCCTAATCCGATTAGCACTAAAATCAATAGGTCTGGATCACTCACTGAGACAAACATTTTCCCCAAATCGGTGCATATTTACAGTAGTTATCGTGAACGAAAGTAAATTCCACATCCAAACACACACACACACGCTCAGCCGCCATGCGGAAATCAACTTTTTTTTACGTTTTGAAGTTAGTACAATAAGAATCTGCTCTTATCTCGGACAAGATTTTTGACGGTATTACAATACTTCGAACATGGAAGGATTAGTATTCACTTTATACATGTGAACATGCAATCTTAATACTTTGCATTTAGGTCAGGTTGAAATATAAAAAATCACAATAAATACATCAAAAAGATGTCATTTTTAAATCTGACAGGTCTAAATTTAAGTCTAGGGCAAAGTGCAAAGTAAAAAAAACATTTATTTTTAATGGATTTAAATACAAGCCCTAGTTTAATCTATATAAAAGAGTTTGTCCTTAACCACTCACTCACTCACTCATTCATCAACGTACAGTCCAAATCCCTGGACCTAGAAACAAAAAAAATTCGTAGGTGTCTTCCTTTTATGATGTTAGCGAGCACCCACTAAGAAGGGATTTCCCGAAATTCAACCCCTAAGGCAATGGTTTCCAAACTTTATGTAACTACGCTTCCCTTTAAAAAAATTTAATCTTGCGCCTCCCCCCCCCCTTATTTTATATATAAAATTATACAGATATCTTTTAAAAAGGTATACAATGTATTTTCTTGCGTATAAAAATTATTTTTAATGCGATGAATGTGCTTGTTTATTAGCAAAAACTTCATTAAATCTAGGTGTTATTGAGGGGAGTGCTTTCACTCTGAATTTTTTTAAGTATCGCATGATAATTCTATCAGTTTTGATTTTTCAATAGTTGTCAGTCTAAAACTACAACTTTCAGAAACAATTAATGTATGTAAGTATACAAAAATAATTTTATGTTATACATTATACAAGTTTATTTATATGTATATTTATTTTTTCTGTTAAACTTCTCGCGCCTACCTTTGCACTAGTCCGTGCCTCCCCAAGGAGGCGCGCCTCCCAGTTTTGAAATCGCTGCCCTAAGGAGATAAACGGAGGTGTAAAAGTTTGTATGGAAAAAATATTTTTTTTGGCCAGATTTAATTGAAACTTATTGTTAGTTAGATAAATATAATAATATAAATATAAATAATGAATCACGTATTCAACCGCTACGGGTTGCAAGGGGATGAACAAGTTTTTATGGAAAAAAATATTTTTGGTTGTATTCACGTATTGAGGGTTTTAATTAGTTTTCATTTGATCCGGCATAATAAATACCACGGGGGTGGGGGTTTTAGGGTGAAAAACAACCCTTATCTCGCATAGGAGCCAAGATTATTATTTCACTCCCTATTACGAATGGAGCCGCGGGAATCAATAGTATTTTATATTAGACCAGGCTGATTGAGATTTGAGACCGAGTTTTATCTCGTCACATAAAAATATTAAATAGCTTGAAATTGTATATAATTCAGACAACTTCCTTTTGTAAAATATTGACCCGGGTATCGACTCAAAAAATTTTAAAGTGTGAAACTATATTAAAAATATATTTTTTATTCTTCCAGAACCCTAACCATACACTACTATATTATTTTGATGTCACATGATACGGGTGATCTATAAAATACATCACCCAAAATTCACGCATTTTTACCCTTCCTCCCCCCTTTATCTCGCTGCATCACATTTTTTCAACCCCTACCTAGTAATACGTAACAAAATCTGGATTTATGAACGAAAAAAAATGTTTAAATTGATCATTAAAATCGTGACTGAAAAATAAAACCTATAGTTTAAAAAAATATAAAAAATGTAGGTATTTCAAATGTAGGTATTTCAAATGTCGCGTAACGTCAAGTTTGTTCGACGCCCCTCCCCCTCCCTTCACGTCATATGTCGCCACGCTAAGCAATTGCCTTCCCCTTCCTCCTTTTTGCGTACGTATTTTATAAACGACCCTATACCAAATATAATCTGTAATAGCATGTAGAAAAATATTTAGTGACGTCATAATTATGTAGTTTGTGTGACGTATTATTTTTATAATGATTTTTCAAAATTATGCATATTTTTCCCGGAATCAGTAGACAAGAAAGTATATTTTGACCGGTATCCGGAAAGTTTTTCGAAACACAATTTTTCGAAACACAATTTTTCGAATACAATTTTTCGAAACACAATTTTTCGAAAACAATTCTTCGAAACACAATTTTTCGAAACACAATTTTTCGAAATACAATTCTTCGAATGAACAATTTTTCGAAAAAATAAGTTTTGGATTTTTTAAGTTTTACACAAAATTTGATAACGGTAGAAATGAAAAAAAATAAAGAGTTTAGGTTAGGTCAGCTTTGGCCAGAATAGATTAGTTTAGTCCCGGTTAGGGTAAGTTACTTTTAGTTAGGTTTGCTTAGAGTAGATTAGGATAGTGCCCGTTTAGGTTAGGTTATATAAAGGTAATATTTAATTTACAGGGATCCAGCATAGATTTCAATAATCATAAAAAACTTAGGTATATTATTTTAAATAAAAAAAAAAAAAAAATGTTTTTTAAAGTGCTTTTTATTAAAAATGCACTGAAAAGTCAAAAATAAATATTCACTTGTCACTTAATTCTTAGGTTTTTATGACTAACAATAAGACCATTAAAAGAGTGGGGCGCTCATAAAGTAATATGTATAGCTTTAAATGAATTTAAAAAAAATTCTACCCTTACATATTTTATCAATTCATACACAAGATATTTTTCCATGCATTTGCCTCTATAGCGTCCCGCGCTTTTATAAATTTTTCGAAAAATTGTTCATTCGAAAAATTGTTCATTCGAAAAATTGTGTTTCGAAAAATTGTGTTTCGAAAAACTGTGTTTCGAAAAATGTTGTTCGAAAAATTGTGTTTCGAAGAATTGTGTTTCGAAAAATTGTGATTCGAAAAATTGTGTTTCGAAAAATTTACACCAAACCATTTTGACCCGAGTAAAAATGTACCGAATTTCATAGCTAGTATAAATGCACCCACACGAGGTACGTACGCTTTTACGCATACTGAACAAAAACACTCGCCACGGTACAGTAGTCACACAAAACAGTACTATATGAATCATTCGTTTATATTTGCTGCAGGACTGCATTATGCATGTATATTGTACGCGCGTAAAAGCATGCGTACCCCGTGCAGATGCGTGTATACTATCTATAAAATTAAGTTTAGGGAAGTTATACTGCGGATGGAAAGACTTCACTTATATCAGATATTAAAAATGTGCTAACAAAATTTGCTAGTTATCAAACACTTGACAATTGACAACGAGTATCAAACAGATAGTATCCAGCCAGGGGCGGACTAAAGAAAAATCGGCCCCTAGCTAAGGTTTTTAGTTTAAATAAAAAAAAGTTATTTTTTTCGCTTCCACTTTTGAAAATCCTGTATCATGAAAATTATTAATCTAATGTTCCACCTGATAAAATCAGAATTAACTTCCCATTTGAAAGTACTTACTAGCTAGCAAATTTTGTTTGCTCTTTTATAATACCCCGGATATTATAGCGTTTCATTTTGATGAAGCCCTAAAAATACACGACTGTTAGGTACTCGTATATCTATCTAGCAGATACGATGAAAAAATGTACACATTGTACATCTGACACAATGCATGGGTTCCATCTGATATGAATGAGACCATTTTTCCTGGAATGACACATATTTCTTCTATTCTCCCAATTTTAAAAGATTTTTTTATGAATTAGTTTCTAAGTTATAAGCGTGGAAAGCATTTCTTCAAAATTTTTACAGTTCTATCACTTTTCGCGGGTAAATAAATATATTATATATATAAAAATATATAGGGTTGTCAGAATGTCTCATTAAAGAGAACATATTCTTTTATTTATTTTCAATGGTTTTAGAATACAAATCACAATATATTTTTTCAATTTGTCCTCTTTTTTCAATAACCTAGTTGTCATTTCACACCTTGAGCTTCTGACAATCTTAAATATATATAAATAGCTTATCAAGAGACGAATTTTGATATCCTACTTGTGTATATAGATTTTTTAAATATTTTAGAAAATAACGATTTTTCGAAATTATTTATATTTTTCCCGGAATCAGCTTACATTTTTTATTTGCATTCCAAATCTCAACTCAATCGGTTCAGTAGTTTTTCAGTTATGCTAAGAACGGATGAACAGACAGACAGACGGACAAAACAACTTCGCTAATGAGATTTACTTTTTGTGTGTTGGTACAGATGATATTCATATATGCATACTAGATCTGAACTATAAGTTAAGATCTAGTTTTTACTAAACAAAAAAGCATATGGGATAATTAGTTACAACATAATTGATAAACACCTAAAGACAGAAGTAAATTGAGAATTTAATGTGTAAATATGAAATAAAATTCAGAAATAGCTTATCGGTTTCAAATTAAAATTAATCTTCGTCTGAGTAAGATACACAATTGATATGATATTAACATTTATAGTGCATTTGTTTAGAACGAACGTTAAATGTATTAGTTGAGAGTTTTAAGTCCATAAGGGAAGGACAGAAAGAATAAAAATAAAAAGCTAAATTTCATAGCGACAACTGATTTTAATTTGGCAGGAGAAACATGTATTTTACTAGATATTGACGGTACTAAGAGTTGGGTGGTCTCTATAGTCATTCAAGACCACACAAGAAGTCTCATGGGTGGTCATAGAAATGCATGCAACTATCCCACTCTTATATATGTGCCGCGAGTGTTTGCCTCTCTCATCCCCGCACCCTCACGGCTCCTAACATACTGGACCGTACAAAGTAGACTTGCTTCATTCATACTGTTACCAAATATTTGCTACAATTTCAAAAAAATATATTATTTAATACCAAGAAATCAGTTTTGCTTAAAGCCCTCGTCTTGTTTGAAAAGTTAATTAATTCATACTAGAAGAACGAAGTGAGCTCATATGATGTTTATGGATTTTTAAATTACTTTAAAATACATACCTTAACTTCTTAAAAAGATTTCTGTAGTCAATTTTACAACAAGGAAATATACTATTCTAGAATAGGTAATGTTATAAAAACTATAAATAAAATAATTCGTAAAAATACAAAAAAAAAATATTTTTTAATAAAATTTTATAAAAATTCAAAATTCGTTAAAATCAAAATAAAAAAGAAATTACTCTTAATTTAAGTAGGTGCACACAGGCCCGGATTTACCATGCAGGCAATGTAGGCACGTGCCTATAGCGGCAAAATATTAGGGGCGGCAAATTTTAGCGTAAAAAAAAGATTGATAAAATTTATACTTGAAGACCTAAAAAAAAAGGTCTTCAGATTTTTATTGGCGGCAAATTTCTAAATCCGGCCCTGGGTGCACACATTTGAGCATTATATAATTTCGTGGTACAAAAATAAATAAATAAATAAATTAATTAACAAAAACATTTTTTTTATTTTCTTGAAAACATAAATATTTTATTTTTTTCTCGAAAAAGGAAAACTCTAAAACAATATACAGTGAAACATGATTAAGTGGGACTTGGATAAGTGGGAATCTTATATAACTAGAATTCATATTGCGGTCCAGTCACTTCGGCATCAAAAAGAGTAAGACATTTTTCGATAATTACCTCTCTTACTGGAACAGTTGAGATTAATTCTATAACTGAGACAAGACAAAATTAAAAAAAAATATGTAGGAAAAATCTCTTGTCAAAATTCATCGAACCAACTTCACAATTTCTTACAAATGTTCATAAAGTTTTTATTTTACATTTACACCTCTATAACTGAGATTAGTTCTGTTTTAACTTCTATAATTGAGACCCTCTTTAAATGAAACAATCACTTGGATAAAATAACTATTCCCTTGAGATTCCAGTTATAACCTATTTATGCTTCAATATTTAAATAAATTTTCAAAATCGTCTGTAACAGTACTTTTCAGATTTTTTTGATCAGGTACCCCTATATTTAAAAAATAATACGCACCATCTATATATTTGAACAGCTCTAATAAATTTTGAAAGAATATACAGTAGAAACTGGTTATAACGACATCGAAGGGACCGGTCGTATTGGTCGTAAAAGGCAGATAGTCGTAATAACCGGTAAAAATGCAATTATATGGGATTGTTCGACTTTTATTTTGAGTCGTTAAAACCGATACGTCGTATTAACCGATGTCGTTATAACCGGTTTCTACTGTATATATTGAATTATAGAATTTTTTATCAATTATTTTCATAGGTTCTGATAAAAGAAAACCATATATTTAGATCTATTTTGAGTTCGTTTAATCAACATAGTATTGTATAATAATATCTAAAGAATCAAATGAAATATCACATTTTAACGTATTAAAAATGAACGTTATTTTTTAAGAAAAAAAGTTATTTATATAATTATATTTTCTGTAATAACATCAATTGAAGATAATAAAATAAGTAATTAAAAACAAATTAGTGTAAACTATGTATGTAAAAACAGTTTCTACGTCTATGCGTTTCCCAAACAACTCTATAGGGACTTTGTATTTTTGGTGTGGTAATGATGGTAAATAAAATGTCAATTGATGGATAAATCGGGCAAATACATCTCTGTACTATTTATTTTGTATTAATTTAAAGTGAATTAAGTTTTCATATAATGGGATGACTAAATTAGTAAGATATCTTGTAAAATATATTTATTGCCAAATTAAAATTATTAGATTTTTGTGTTTTTTGGGGTCGTTAACCATATTATACAAATATTTATATAGATCTTTGATAAAAAGAAACAGCAGTGAACTTTATCACTAAGATTTTGTGTAGTGCAGATGATAATATCAACAATTATAGTAGACCATAACCTTTAAAAGCCCTTACATGAACCTAAAAAGTAAACAAATTCAACTTGGGTGGTCATCGTTCGGTTCTGTTCGGTGATGTTCGTTTTCTCGTAATTTGTACTACGAAGTATGAATGTGAGGGTTTGAGAATTTTAGTCGACAGTCTAAACCCATTTAAGAAACTGCTGTTAAAATACCGTGCGTAAAAACTGCTTTATTATCATCACTTGCTTTAGATTTAAACAAATATCTTGTGTCTGTGTCAAAAATATGGAAATACAAACACACTTGATTACAATAGTATTCGACAAGGAAATTTGTGCTTTCTGCAGAATGTTATATGTACTGTAATCGTTGTAGTAAAGATATAGGGTGTTTTAAATGTTGAGCATAAAGAAATGTGTGACTATGAAAGACATAGGAGTGATCTATATATTAGGCCGTGCTATGTGGACGCTTGCACTGCATTATCACAGATAGAAAAGGTAAGCTTTGAGCTTTATATTTATGTAATCTTTGAAATAATAAACAATACTGTGTTAATCACAACGATATCTCTTCACCTTTGCACAAATAATAAACTAACCATAACAATATAAACGACACCTATCTTACAATAACAAACTGAAACCTAGTCATGTATATTATTTATACATACATCCGTGCATTATCTCACATGCATTCATATATCTATAATGTAATGTATATATTACATACATGTATTCGTATTCATATCTTTCACATGCTACGAAAATATACGAAAATAAACGATCTGTTACGATCTTATAATTCATGTGTGTACATTTATTTTATTTTTTCATTTTTAAATGAAAATATTCAATGATATTTACAAAAAATATGTGTTGTTATATTTTCAAGAACAACATAAACAAAACTATATGTATATGGATTCGAACAATGATATACATATTTATTTTTTTAATAAATAAATAAATTCATAATGATTTAGAGGCCAAAACTTTTAAATTAATTTAAATAAATATTCTTATTTTTACAAATATACTTTATATGTTGTTAATTGAGAAATAGGTACAAAGATGTTTTTCAAATGTATTTAATTTTTTGATTAAAAATTTTACTGTTATTTATTTAACATTCAATAATTCATATCCCTAGATTTATTTATTTTTTGAAATTTTACATAGTAAAATCTAATACAACGTTTGTATAGTAGTAAGAAGTACAATTTTCATGTACGTAAGTGAAATATGTTCTTTTATTTAACATTAGACAAGCTAAATTTACTGAAATCTGTATTATGTGTAGCCAGGTAGATTCTACTAGGTGGCCCTTAGGTACTATGGGAGAAATTTCTCCGTATGCCACCCAAAATTTTATGTGTATATTTTTTTACGTTAGTATTTGTATGTAGTTTTCGATTGAAATTTTGCACACATTTATTTTTATGGAGTAAGTACTGTATTTATTATTGTGTACACAATATTAAATATAATTATTTAATTACAGACTGAATAAAAACTGAGACACGTTTCATGTTAAATCATAAACATTATAATTGCTAATATTGTCTATTTCTGCAATTAAAAAAAATTAAATCGAAAAAAATATTCATCGTAATTTTAATTGATTTTTGCACCTACATTGAAAACATTAGAAGTAAAATTAATTAATATAAAATAACCACCTAATTGTAGAAAAAATATATCTGCATTAGATACCTAGGGACTTTCTTATACGTTATAAGTACTGATTAAAAGTTTTCAACAAATTATTTTGATAAGAAATTCAAAATTTACAATATTTTGTTTGCCAGTATATATTATCAGAACATTTATTAATTCTCAAATTAAGGGTAGAAAAGGTTGACTTGAACCACGAAATCATTTATATATAAACGAAAACAATCCAACTATTGTACTATTGTTTTTGTTCGACAATATTGCTTTAAAGAAAAACAATAATATAGTTAGATTAAGAGTATATTCTCATTAAGAAAATATTTTTATCGTTATCTAGACAAGAATTTCTTGGCTCAAGTAATTTTTTTATCTGTGCATAATATGTTATATAAGTCGTAACCAGAAACTAAGATTGTTATAATTTTTGTTATCATTATAATAACATATTGTAATATGAACATGTTGTTTATACTGATGCCATGGTAACTAACAATAAGCGTTACAATTGCATATAATATACAAGTATTAGAGAAGTTGGTATTCAGGGCAAGTTTCAGATTAGCGCCCTCCCACCAATTGTTTTATTTATACTGAATCCTTAATTTAATTTGAAATAATACATATAAAAAAAACTTGGATTGTAATGCGGTGTTTACACCGAGAAAACAAAACAGAATCACGTTTTTTTTTGACAAATATACATATTTAATTACGAAGTATTATAAAGACACGATGTTTCTGTTTTTTTTTGTTTTGGTGTAAACACCGCTTTAGCTTTTTTATATCATATATCGGCATAAAAACGTATACAATACTAAGCCTAATCAATTTTTTAAATCTAGTTAATGAATGTGTTTCTATGCTTAATTTCTGTTTTTTGTAAATTAAATTATTTCTTTCTTGAACTGTTAAACCGGAAGTAAAATACGTTTAATAAAATTATCATAAGTATGTAAATAAATATGAAATATGTAGTGAAACCTCGTTTTGCTTTAGTATTTTTTTAGGTCTCAAAATTCTTCCATAAAACCCCATGTTAAAATATTTCGTTAGTACTTTTAAAAAATGTACTAATGAGGTCCCACTGTAATATATATTCCCAGTCTTTTTCGGCAAATAAAATATTGATTTACTGCACTGAAAATGCGAATATACAGTGAAACTTGCTTAAGTGGGACTTGAATAAGTAGAAAACCTCTGTAACTAGAATTCATACTGATGTCCCGACAAATCTACATTTGCACCTCTATAACTGAATAAATGGGACACCTCTTTAAATGGGATAAAATAACTGGTCCCTTGAGATTTCAGTTATCAAAGTTTCACTGTATATAGAACATATATAAATATTTGATATAAAAAGCATTATTCTAGTCATAATATTTTAATTATAAAAAAGTAACAAATACATTTTATCAATACGTTTAAATTTTTAAGAATCGTTTTTTTTTTTATTTTCTTACAAGGGAACCTTTTCAAGTTGAAAATTCGTATAGAGTTTAAACTTTGTATATAGTTAGAGGAGGTCAAGATAAGTAAGAAAAAAATTATCACAGCTGCGGTAAAACGGTTTAAGGGGGTGAAACATCCCTATGAAAATGTGCAAAATAATCATATTTTTTCAAATAACTCTGAAACTAATGAAAATTTAAAAAATCTACAATACAAAATTTTCATGATTTTTTATGCTCTTTGGAATGGCGATAGTCAAATTTCGAAAACATTAAACTGTTAAAACATTCCATAGGTTTAATTTTTTCGTATTTTGACTATCGCCATTCGAAAGAGCATAAAAAATCATGAAAATTTTGTATTGTAGATTTTTTTAAATTTTCATTAGTTTCAGAGTTATTTAAAAAAATACGATTATTTTTCACATTTTCACAGGGATGTTTCACCCCCTTAAACCATTTTATCGCAGCTAAGATATTTTTTTCTTACTTACCTAGACCTCCTCTAACTATATACAAAGTTTAAACTCGATACAAATTTTCGACATGAAAAGGTTCCCTTGTTAGTATAATACATTTAAAATATGATAATTATCGACAAATACATAGATACTAATATTATAAATGCGAAAATAATTCTGTTTGTTACATTTCGTGAATAAACCGCTGAACTGATCTTGGTGAAATTTGGCAAGGAGATAATTTGCATTCTGCACTGGTAGAAAGGATTTTTCAAACCAAGTAAACCTTGTTTTGTATATAACGAAAACAATATTTTCTTAAGATAAGCAATAATCTCTTAAACCAACTATAGTATTCTTGAACGAAGGGATAACGTAGTTGGATTAAGAGTATGTTTCTTATATTAAGAAAATATTGTTTTCGTTATATACAAAACAAGGTTTTCTTGGTCCAATACAGTTTTTTTATGTGTGAGGAAGGATATAGGCTACTTTGTATCCCGAAAATTGATTAGATAACAAATAAATACTAATTACACGCGGACGAAGTCGCGGGTAACAGCTATTACATGTATGAGAAAGTAAAAACATCTTTTTAATTTAATGAATGAAAAAATAACTTTACTATATCCCCTCCTCTTGCTTCTTGCTCCGAATATATTCATCTCTGACCTCATACAAGTGTCCCAAAAGTCCCTGTTTCATTTTTGTTCAAATATGTATTATTTTATTTTAATAATAATGTTTTATACAATACAGCATAAAAAACCAACTGTAAAAAGAATAATACCTCCGTTTACCCGAATTCTCTTAAAGTATCATTAAAATGCATAAATATTTTCCATATGTAACTCTAATTACGCGCTATGTTCATGGAACCAATCATTCGCATAAATAGAGAGATTACTGTATTTTTGTTTATTTACAGTTTTTTTGCTTGTTAGTCATTTTTATTATTTTGGCATCGTAATCTTATATAAATACAGTCGATCTTCGTTAGTACGTTCGTAGTTCGCTATAATACTTATTTTTATTCCTGACATTTTTCCATAAAATATTTCGTTAGTACATTTTACTCGTTAGCACGCCCCCCCCCCCCCCCCTCCAATACCTTCAAAAACATATTCACGAGGTTCCACTGTATTAAAAATTTTGATAAAAATACTTTTTTTTATTAACATTTTTATATCTTCAGAAAAGATATGTTCCAAAATTACTATACGCCTATCCCCCGATTTACACGGCACTTGTTTTACACGATTTATAAATTGACAATTTTCAAAAAACTAGTAAAAATGTTTATTCCGCTCCATATACGCCTATACAAAGATTTGATGGCATTTTTGAATTCTTTTTTATTGACATTTCAAGAAAGTGATGATAGTGATTAAACTTATAATTATTTTTTAAGTCTTTTTAAATATCTATATAATTAAATATCTACTTATATTACTTTAATATGTTTGTTGTTTTAAGAACTAATAACAATTTTGAGTTTTTCAATATGTCTGACTTTTGTTTTACTTAAATAAATTACTGAATCATGCACATTTTGTTTTGTTTTTTTCGTTTTACACGATTTTACTTAGCAAAATCCAAGATTTCAGTTTACACGGTTTTGTGCAGAACGTATCTACCGTGTATATCGGGGGATAGGTGTATTTGTATGAAGAACTGTTATAGTTACCTGTATATTGATTACGTAATTATTTGAATACTTTATATAGTAAAATAAAAAAAATAAAACGATTAGGTATCAATATTTTCCACACAGAAAAAAAAACTGTTTTGGACCAAGAAAACTTTGTTTTGTCTATATAACGAAAACAATATTTTCTTAATATAAGAAACATAGGTACTCTTAATCCAACTACGTTATTCCTTCGTTGGTTTAAGAGATTATTGCTTATCTTAAGAAAAGATTGTTTTCGTTATATACAAAACAAGGTTTACTTGGTTTGAGAAATCCTTTCTACCAGTGCACATTTCCTAAATATGTAACATATTTATTTGTACGAATACAAATTATTGAATACAATACATGTTTTTTTTGTAAATTAAATTTCTCGAAAATTTTTTATTCTATTTAAGTATCTATATTAATAACTGAACATTGAAATTTGTCGTATATTTGTTTGTATTTATTATAAAATAAGGGGAATGAAACTTATGTCATCATTCAAAAGGTACTGTGCCATAGATGCAAAAAAAAATCATGTGTGTATGTTGCCGTTCAGGCAGGTAAAATATTGGTCGAATTTCAACGATACTAGTATACAGTAAAACTGACCAACTAATAGAAGTTCGAATTTAAACGCTTTTACTTGTTTTGACTGTATGCACGCTTAAAATAAAACATAAAATAAATAATTAATGTCTTATCGAAAAACTTATCAATTTAGCCCCATGGCAAAATATCAAAAAAGCTATTCATATTTTTCTGACCAGTATAAATAAACTACTATTTCAACGAAGAACAAAAGGTTATTTATTAATTATCAAAATTCTCAGAAAACAATTTTGGTTTTGTTTATTATTGCCTTTCAATTTTATCAATGTATTTTTTCCAGCATCCGTTTAGGTTTTTTTTAATCGCTGATTTGATAATTATTACAAAGACCTATTATATTACTTATTGCGTTTCATTTTTATACTAATTAACATTTTAAGAACATTTTTTTATTATTAAAACTCTTCATTTTAATGTAAAATGTATATTTCTCAAATGTCGTACACAATACATTTAAAAAAAAACATGAAAATGCTTCGATTTTTCATAGAAATTGATTTTTTGTTGACATTTAAAATTTATATTAAAAATGTTAATGATTTTTTTTTCATCTACACACCCACTGATGAAGAAGCTCTGCTATAGATAGATAAATAGATAAATAGATTTAGTATGTAATGCACGTTCAAATAATTTTTACTACGCTATTGTATTTATGCTATTATAATAGAAAACATTGTATTTTAATATCTGTATTTAAATGTCTTTCTGAACCTCCGTATGTATTAAATACGTTTTTTTATCAAATATAAAAAAGCATACAGAATTACGAATTAAAAATAATTTTAATTTAAATCTGTGACTTATTTTAATTTTCAAACAGATATCGTCACACAAAAATGTGTATGTATAGCAACTAGTTTTAGAATAAAATAACACTGTATAGTATCACAAATACTATACTATTAAATTAAATACCTCAGGTTAACGTTACAGTATATTATATACAGGTGTGAGTGTGTATATGTGAGTGTGTATGGATGTGTGTGTGTACCCACTTGTTTTCTAAGAACAGACGGTTATGTTGGGTGGTCCAAAACCCAATATGCTCAACTTTTTGTTAAAGTTTCTTTTAATATTTTAAATATATATTTTATATATATGAAATTAAACTATGAACTATAAACGATATATATATGTTTTTTTTTCAAAATTAGAAATAAAATAATTAGTTTTGCTTATCGGTAACAATTGTTTCATTTTTATACATCATTGTTTTAATATTAACTTCGTTTCGTTAATTTGTAAAACAATTCGTGTGAATTATGTTCAATTTATTATTATTTTTTATATAAAGAAATTTAATTAACTTTCCAATGTTTTGTGTAATTTTTGTTTACTTATAATTCATTTTAACCGGTTTTGATTTTGTTTACGTATGTATGTATGTATACATAATATACATATGTAACATATGTAAGATTATTACTACATATAAGAAAGTATGTATATAGGTATACACTCATGGAAAAATATTAAAGGACCACCTAATTTTATCGAAAAAATTGCTCATTTTATATGTAGTGCCAATAGGTCAAATATGATCCTTTAAAATTTCTTATAAGGTGTGAAAATCGGAAGGAAATTTTATCTTCTTTCGAATTCGTTTTTTTTTTGTGTTATTAAACGTTTTTTACTACTCAACCGCAGTTGAATAAAAAATAAAAAATGTTTTAATAGTTTTAAATTGTTTATTTTGTTTCCCAAAGGACCCCGCAGAATCCTTATGGGAAAGGTGTTTCGGTCGAACTCTTTGAAACTTTGGATTATGATAGTCCTTGATGAGTAGATCAAAAGTGTCAATGGGCACTAAGTCCTAAAAACTCAAACTTTTAAGATATAGCCCTCTGAAATTTTGTAGACCCTTAATTTTCGCACAACTTTTTGTATGTGTTCCTAAAGATATCTTTAATCAATTGCCACCATAAAAAGTCAACTTTTCAATTCATTGAGAAATGACAACACTTAAATCTTATTGTTACGTTTTTTTAATTATAAACAAATCCAATTGTTTTATAATAAAAAATTGGTTTATAATAAAAAAACGTAATAATAAGATTTAAGTACTGCCATTGGCTAAAGAATTTAAAAGTTTACTTTTTTATGGTGACAATCGATTATATAAGTCTTTGGGAACACATACAAATAGTTGTGCGAAAATTAAGGTTCTACAAATTTTTTTATTGCAAATTAAAGGCGAGCATGATCCCCAACTTTAGAGGGCTATATCTTAAAAGTTTGAGTTTTTAGGACTTAGTCCCCATTGACACTTTTAATCTACTCATCAAGGACTATCAGAATCCAAAGTTTCAAAGCGGGGTCCTTTCTCAACTTTAAAACGCTTTTTTAGCATTTTTTGGTGTTGCGATATTCGAGTTTGAATGAAGAATGTATTAAACGACCAAAAGGGCCTCATTTTAATTATACATAAAAAAGGAAATTAAAGCTTAAACAATCACCTTTTGTCGGGTATAGCTTTTAAAAAATGATTCATTTTAACTTAACCCTTCAAATACGAAAAACAAAACGATGTTCGAGCTTAAATAATCCTGTAAAAATAACTCTTTTTTAACCTTTCGTTAATTTTAAAGTATATCCTCGGGTTGCACAAAGCAAAATAATTCTCGATTAGTTAATCAGTTATTTTCAAAGCATTATTACGTCAATTCTAAAAAACAATCACGGTTATGATACATATTATAAGGTAAAAAGTTGTCATATTTAGTTAATTGTTCATTTACAAATTGAGAATATGTTTAGAATAAACATAAATCATAGATTGAAAACAACTGATTAACTAATCGTTGATTATTTTGCTTTGTAAACCCGAGGTATGTATTATATATTCAGAAAATTAATTTTATCAAAGAACGTAAAAATTAGACATGACTTTTATATGAATAAAGGTTTCAATAAAAATCTTTTAATTTGGCTGAGAAATTACATTTTAAATTTTTTGTATACATTTGTACTTTTTATATAAAAAAATTCTGAGTTTTTTTTTTTTTTCGAAAAATCAATCAAATTTTGAGAAAAATTGCAAGTAGGAAAAAGTAAAAGCATATTCATAATTTTTCTAGATGTTTTGTGTCAATATTGTGAGATCAAATTCATTTTTGATAGTGCATTTTTTTCATTCAAACTCTAATATCTCACCACCAAAAATGCAACAACCATTTTTTTAAAAAAGCATTTTAAAGTTGAGAAAATTTACTAATGATGGGCTATATTCGAATTTTGAAAAAAATCAGACATCCAATTGTAAAAAAATAATAATAATTTTTTGATCAACTACGTGTGGTCATAAAAAATGTTCAGTTACTTTGAACTAATAAGCAGTGACAATTAATTTAATTAATAGCATGGGGATCTCAGTATCTATAAGAGATACAGGTTTGGTTAAATGAGATGAATTAATTGTATGAAAGGGGTGAGTATTATTACACAAAAAAATATTCATAATTCTATGTGGTTTAGGCGGTATACCCAAAAAACTGAAAATTCGGAATTTCTTTAAATGGCTATAACTTTTTTGTTAAAATAGATAGGTATTTTTTGTTTGCGGTTTCTTGAAGCACTTTTTTGTGTAGAATTGATTGGTGTATTTAGATTTTTATATCACTTTTAGTTTCCGAGATACAAGCCCTAACTTCAGTTTTTCTTATGGGCCGCTTAGTTGGCTATGGCATATTTGAAGTGTTTTTTACTCTACTTTACAACGATGTGTCACTTGCCATATTTATTATCGAAAAAAAATTATAATATATTTTTTCAAATAGTTCATTGTTTCAAATATTCATTTGTTATTTTGATTGTTGTTATTGTGATTTTTGTTTACAATTTTTGTTTTTCATGGTTCACTTAAAAGTTTGTTATAAAATACTTCATAAATATCACTGATGTTTAGTATTTCGACTTTTTTTCAATAATAAATATGGCAAGTGACATATCGTTGTAAAGTAGAGTAAAAAACACTTCAAATATGCCATAGCCAACTTAGCGACCCATAAGAAAAACTGAAGTTAGGGCTTGTATCTCGGAAACTAAAAGTGAAAAAAATCTAAATACACCAATCAATTCTACACAAAAAAGTGCTTCAAGAAACCGCAAGCAAAAAATACCTATCTACTTTAACAAAAAAGTTATAGCCATTTAAAGAAATTCCGAATTTTCAGTTTTTTGGGTATACCGCCTCAACCACCTAGAATTATGAATATTTTTTTGTGTAATAATACTCACCCCTTTCATACAAATAATTCATCTCATTTAACCAAACCTGTATCTCTTATAGATACTGAGATCCCCATGCTGGAAAAGTTATCTGGGACACCCGTATGTTATTGAACGTTTTTTCAAGATCACTATTGACTAAAAATTGAAAAACTGATTTTTTTCGCAGTTATGGAAGTTTCACATGAGGATGTCTGATTTTATTTTCAAATTCCAATAAAAAACAAAAAAAAACAAAGAAAATCATTAATTTACATCTTTCCCAATAAAAAAAAAAACATAAAAGATAAATAATTTAATTTAATTATTTTTAGCATAAATAGTTTAATTTTACTCAATACAATCTTTATTTAAAAACAAAATTTGGTAAAATCTACACTGGCTGTAAAAAAGAACTCAAAATCTTAAAATATTTGTAGTTTTTTTTATTAACCGTTTAGGGATATTTTATTGTGCATGCACTTATAGCTTTTTTGTGTAGCTCTGAAAATGAAATGTGCAGCTGTAAAAGAATGTTTGTGAACTATTACGTTCTATTTTTTATATTACGATCTATATTTTTTATATTACGTTCTATAAAAAATATATCGTAATAGTTCAATTGAATCGATATTTTTTTTTCAATTAAAAAACCAAAAAATATAGTTTAATAGCATCTAGCAAATGTTTATTCACCTTCACTCATATTGTGCAGTTCAAAAATGTCCTTAAAATAACCCCTGCAACCTTTAAAGGTTAAAATCCAATCAAAATGTTTTAAATTGAGTAATTCTATTTCTTTTTCACGTATTTTACAAAATATACAAAAAAAATACGTGGTAAGGGGGGTACTGACTTTTTTAAATGATTAACCGAGTTACTAGTTTTGACTTCCGAACGTCTTTGACCGGATGTGATTTTCAATACTTAATCAACAACGGTTTAGAAATACTGTCACTTTATTTACAGTATATTGCAGAATCCAGTGGCAGTACAATAGCGGGGGCACAGGGTTATTTTTTAATCTCAAAAGAACTGAGATTTTTTATATAATTTTGAGTAGAATGCTTTTTCAATTTGAATTAACAAGGGGGTGGGGCGGGGACTTAAATAACGTTTCTTTCATCGCTGTACTGTTTTAAAAAGAGGGGAGTATTTTCTCCTTTAACCTCTTGATTGATCCGCCTTTGCAGCATTGTGTCACACAAATATCAATGGCAGTTTTGTTATTTTATTGATAACTTATAAAACTATAATACGTTCCCTTTGGATCTTCAGTCGTCATTGGGCCATAAAAAGATTAAGTTCGATTGTTGCTCTTGATTTGATTTTTGCATTAATTAATTAATTAATTAATTAACTGTGTTGATTATTTTTTAATTCGGGACTTAAGTGTTAAAGTTAATGGCTATATCAATAATGACAATCCGCACAAAAATTTGGGTGTTTTTGAAGAAGGTGAAAGAATATAAGTATAGCGAAAAGGTAAATTTTTTTTTTCAATTTTTGTCTTATGTTCGATGGGCACTACTTATTTAAAAACTGCATGGAACTTAAAAATTTTTAAGATTATTCAGAATTATTTAGTTTTGGTAATTCTATAGTTTTTTTAATTTTAAGTTGTAGTTTTTAACAAATATTATTTAAAATATTTCTAGGATCCATTGAATTGTATAAATTTAATATACAGTGTATTCCAAGGAAATTTAACATGGGGAGAATTAGAAGTGTTGTAGTAGCCTTTGGTCAAATTTAAATGTGTCATTGGTGCATTTTGAAAATTTAATGAAACAGTCATTAGTATTTTGTTTTCAATTTTATGTGTAAAAAAATATTTTATTATTATGAACGTGAAAACAAAATACTAGTGACAATTTTATAAAATTTTGTGGCAACATTTCAAAATGCACCAATGGCATATCATTAAAGTGTATAGCCGGATAAGCATGTAAAAACTGCCCCCAGGTTTTTTTTAAATCTATATGGCTGATCGATTTCTAGTTGAAGAAGAAAAATTTCCTGAAAATTAAATAAATTGGCAAACTCTAATTTTCAGGAAATTTTTCTTTTTCAACTAGAAATCGATCAGCTATACAGGGTGTCCAATATAAGCGTGCAATGCATGGGGATATCCTAAACGGTAAGAGATACAGATGTGGTTAAATGAGATGAATTATTTGTAAGAAAGGGGTGAGTATTACAACATCAAAAAATATTAATAATTTTATGTGGTTCAGGCGGTATAACCAAAAAACTGAAAACTCGGAATTTCTTTAAATGACTATAACTTTTTGGGGAAAGTAGATAGGTACTTTTTGTTTGCGGTTTCTTAAAGCACTTTTTTGAGTAGAATTGTTTGGTGTATTTAGAATTTTTATATCACTTTTAGTTTCCGAGTTACAAGCCCTAACTTTAGTTTTTCTTATGGGCCGCTAAGTTGGCTATATCATATATTCGAACGTGTTTTTTACTCTACTTTACAATGATATGTCACATGTCATACTTATTATTAAAAAAAAGTAAAAACCTTTTTTTTTGTAATAGTTTATTGTTTTTAAATATGCATTTGTTATTTTCATTGTTGTTATTGCGATTTTTGTTTAACAATTTTTGTTTTTCATGGCTTACTTAAATGTTTGTAATAAAATACTTCATAAATATCACTAATATTTAGTACTTCGACTTATTTTCTATAATAAGTATGACATGTGACATATCATTGTAAAGTAGAGTAAAAAACACGTTCGAATATGATATAGCCAACTTAGCGGCCCATAAGAAAAACTAAAGTTAGGGCTTGTAACTCGGAAACTAAAAGTGATATAAAAATTCTAAATACACCAAACAATTCTACTCAAAAAAGTGCTTTAAGAAACCGCAAACAAAAAGTACCTATCTACTTTGCCCAAAAAGTTATAGTCATTTAAAGAAATTCCGAATTTTCAGTTTTTTGGGTATACCGCCTGAACCACATAAAATTATTAATATTTTTTGATGTTGTAATACTCACCCCTTTCTTACAA
Organism: Sialis lutaria; assembly: GCA_949319165.1. NCBI lineage: Eukaryota > Metazoa > Arthropoda > Insecta > Megaloptera > Sialidae > Sialis > Sialis lutaria. The sequence continues at coordinate 9,498,862 of OX439245.1, read as the reverse complement.
ATAATTCATCTCATTTAACCACATCTGTATCTCTTACCGTTTAGGATATCCCCATGCATTGCACGCTTATATTGGACACCCTGTATAGATTTTTTTAAATCGCTGGGGGCAGTTTTTACATGCTTATCCGGCTATACCCTTTGACCAAAGGTCTTACAAGACTTCTAATTCGTATAAATTTTTCTATGACTTAATCAACTTGGAATATGCATTACACATAATACATTTTTTTTAAAATCTGGCGCTTGCTTGTAATATATTGACTTGTTTAATACTTCTGGTATAGGGTTTTGAGTTTTATTTATGATATTTTATTGTATCTTCACAGTGTTTGACATGTATATGACGGTATATCATAAAATGGAATTGCTTTAGGTGGTACATACATAATAACTACACATATTTTGTGACATGAACTACATACGAGCACAAACTATACTACCTTGAACATAGTATTCAATTACGGTATTGTTATTTAATTTTCAAAGAGTGATTTATTAATTTGTTATATTTTCAGGGCCGGGCACTAGGCGGTGGCCTGTGCTTACGCGAAGCATGTCACCGACGCTTAGACTCTCTAGGCCGCTTCCTGCTGGTACATGCTGGCAAGGTACTATTCGTATGGCTCCTGGTCGTCGCTACTTTCAGCGTGGCCCTCAAGTCGAGCCAGCTCACTACACGTCTCGAGGGACTCTGGTTACCAGGTGAATAGCATTTCTAAATACATATTATTAGTGTATATTTCAAATTTATTCCAGATTTTTTATTTTTTCCAAGTCATTTTTTTTAATTACTTATTTCAATATTTATTGTAATATCTCGAAAGCCAAGGTTTTTCAGGGAAAATGTTTGGTACAAAAGTTTCAGGGTTAGAACGGGGAACACCAATGGAGGTAAAAATTTTGATTTTGAGTGGAAGTTTTAAGGTCATTTGGGGGTCAACATTTTTTAAAATGGAAACTTTTTTCTGTGAAGTTTTTTCAAAATCCTCAATTTTAACCTATATTTTTTTAATAAAAATTAATATTTAAAAAATAATTTCTTTTAAAAAATCCTAAAATTAAAAAAAATCTTTTTTTTTTAAATTAATTGTAACTTTAACATGTATACATAGTTAATAATTATAAATAATAATTTCGAATATAATATAGGTATAATAAATATATTTTTTTACATATTCGTATCTTACAGAAAAAAAGAAACAACTTTTGTCTGAGAAGTTTTTTCAAATTCCTCATTTTTAATCTATCTTTTTTTAGTAAAAATTAATATTTAAAAAAAAATTATTTTAAAAATTCCTAAAATTAAAAAAAACATTTTTTTTAAATTTAATTGTAACTTAAACATGTACCTATAGGTAATGATTATAAATAATAATTTCGAATTTTTATAATTAAAAAATAAATTAAATAAATTGATTTAAAAAAATGCCCCTGAATTTGAGGATTTGAAAAAACTTCTCAGACAAAAGTTGTTTTTTTTCTGTAAAATACGAATACGTAATAAAAGAAATAGGTTTCCATTTAAAAAAATTAAGTTGCCCCCGTAATGACCATAAAACCTCCACTCAAAGTAAAATTTTTTACCTCCATTGATTTTCCCCTTTCTAACCCTGATACTTTTGTACCAAACATTTTCCCAGAAAAACCTTAATTTTCGAAATATTTGCTTGTCTCAATTAAAATAGACCACCCGGTATTTTCGGCACTTTACGAGTTAATAGATTTCTAAAATTCGCACGTAAAGTGTGAGTTACGACCAGTGCCGGCTTTAAGAGGGCAAAGCAGGGCGCCATGCCAAAAAAGGCGACGAACGGTCACACGCTTACATTCTAGTAAAAATTATTAATTTAAAAAAAAATTTCAAGCATTGTAATTTGGAAACGATATAGTTGTTCGTACGAAAATTCGAAAATTTTATTTTCATTAAATACCTACCGTAAATTACAAACCTACAAATTAAAAAATATTTTTTTCAAAGTTGTGTAGCCAAATATTCAAATGCTCATTTAAATGTTATTATACATATGGGATTGTAAATGTTTTAATGTATTTTATTTTTTATGATTGACTTAATGTAATGATTGTTCCTTTGAGGGGAGGGGGGGGGGGGCAAAATCAATTTAACTCAGGGCATGAGACTCATTAAGACTGGTCCTTATAAAAATGGGAAATATTTATAATAAATGTAAAGCAGGTGGAAGGATCTATTTAGGTTGAGAGTTTTTGGAATTAATAAATTTTTAAAATATATAGAAAAAGTGGATTATTTTTGACTATTTGTTATTTTAAGATTCCGGACGTGTAGAGCAAGAACAGAGTTACACAATGACGCACTTGGGAGAGATCGAATCTTGGAACAACCTGATGCTGGTACAAGTAGAAGAAGGCGAAGATCAAAATGTCCTGCGTCAAGAATCCCTGCTGACACATCTCCAGACACTGCGTAAGGCCTCTCAAGTAACAGTCCAGTTGTTTGACGTTGTTTGGAGACTGAAAGACATCTGCCACCACGCTAGTGTCCCGTTCTTTAAGGAGTACATAGATGATATTGTTGAACACATACTGCCTTGCAATATTATAACACCACTGGACTGTTTCTGGGAAGGGTCAAAGCTTCTGGGCCCCAAATACCCTGTTCATATCCCGTAAGTTGTTTTCTGAATTATTAAAACAAACAATTATTTTAAATATCTATCAATGTTTTTTTTTTATTTCTACAGTGACATAGGAGATAAAGTAAAATGGACAAATCTAAATCCACGTGAACTTTTAAACGAAGTTAAAAGATTCCATCCGAATTTCGATTTCTACTTGATAGAAGAGTATATGAATAAATCTGGAATTGGTTCAGGATACCAGGATAAACCTTGTCTGAATCCCAAAGAACCAGATTGCCCCAACACTGCGCCTAACAAGCAATCAAAACAGGTAAGCCAACTATCAAATGTATTATTAAAATTTTATATAAATCATAATATTCATTACATTGAAAAGGGTGAGAAAAAAATATGGTGATTTATAAAGGTCATAGTAAGAACTATAAATACTTAAAACACAATTATTTTGTCAAGTTGGTATTTTAAAAGAAATTACTATTTTGTTTTAAAGCATTTAACAATATCAAGGGTTGTCAAAAAATATGCAGGGGGTGCAGGGTGAGAGACACAATAGAGTATTTTGATAAACTAATTGAAGAAAATACGATTTTTAAGTTGAAACTTTAGCCTTTCAGATGGAATTACTTAATTATGAAATTTGTAAAAACATTGAAAATTTATGTAAATTACAGGTACCTGATATAGGATCAGTTATGACTGGAGGCTGCTTCGGTTTTGCTGAGAACTTCATGCACTGGCCGGAACAACTTATAGTCGGTGGAGCTTTAAAGAACAAAACGGGGCAAATAAAGAAGGCCAAAGCCATACAGACTGTGATCCAACTAATGGGAGAGAGGGAATTGTACATAAACTTAGCAGATACGTTTAGAGTGCATCACATCGACTGGAGTCAAGAAAAAGCAGCACTTATACTCGATACTTGGCAAAAGCGATTTGCACAGGTAATATTTTTTTTTATACTGTAATAAAACCAAAATGGTAAAAATGTACGTAATATTTTATATAAGGCACGTACAAAATATTTACCATATTGTTACAAAAAAGATTTTTCTGGAAAAATAATTGTTAAGGCCAGAAAATTCTTCAAAATTAATATTTTTTCTGTATCAAATCAGATTATTATTTAAAACACATACATTAAAATGATTTATTTATTTTTAGGAAGTAAAAAGGCTTCAAACAACATTTTCTAATTCTAAAACATACACGTTTTCAATGGCAACTTTAAACGAATCGTTAAAACAAAATACAGATATCAATGTTGTCAAGTTGGCGATAGTCGTCAGTCTTCTGGTACGTATTACTTTTAATTTAATAATGTTTATTTTGTAACGCCTGTATTTTGTTTACAGCTGGTGTTCTGCATGTTCATGGGGCAGTATATAGCCGTGTTTGGAGTAATGATGTTAATATTTAACACAGTTGCTGGATTAGGCTTTTCATCATTGCTTGGAATCTCTTTGAACATCTTAACTATACAGGTAAATTGTGTGATATAGAGTTTCCAATAAGAAATGTTTTTTATCCATTCGTTTATTTTTTTGCACAGGTTGTACCATATTTATGTGTTGGCCTATCTCTGCGTGACGTCTGGACGCTTCTACACCACTACAAGCAAAATAAGGACACGAAACAGACATTACGTCAATGTTCGCCCAGTATCCTAGCCCACAACCTGTACTTAGCTGTGACGTTTATTTCGTGTGTCTTATTGCCAGCTCCAGCTGTGAAGGCCGCTGCTTTGCAATGTGCGATACTGACTGTATTCAACACAATCGCTGTCCTTATAGTGTTCCCAACAATCTTGTCTATTGATCAGAGAAGGAAACAGGCATATAATAATATAGGTAAGTTGCAAATATTATTATTTAAACTTCACACAAATTATTCCATTTTATTTTTTTATTTTTAGTTATAAATTATATGAACCGTCAAGAAAGTTTGAATAAAAACAGCGAAAAACGACAGCCTCTGACGAAAACCATATCAGAATTTTGCTGCGAATTTAACGACGGAGAGGTAAATACAAAAATATTGTTTCTTCTTAATTATTAATGAAAAACTTGTTTTCTTTTTATCTACATTTGTGGTATCTTGTATAAATAGTAATAACAGTACATATTTGTTTGTTTGTTTTGCAATCAGAACTGTGACATTTTAAAAGGTAAAAGGTATTTTTTAAATATGCTGTTAGAAAGTTAAGCTTTTAAGTAGAGTACAAAATTGAATTTCAATTGAATTCAACATATATTTTCTATATCTGGTAAATTATATTTCAGACAAAGAAGATTCGTTTGAGACCAGCGGATATTCTTCTAAATCGCATTTTCCAAATATTTGTTCTGATCTGTTTATTCGGTGGAGTCTTGTATGGAATCTACCATGCCTACCAATTACGATTTGGACTGAAGATGCCGGAATTTCTACCTCGCAATTGTTCAGACTACAAATACTTGAACATCCACGAGAAGTACTTTGGGTTTTATGGGTTTAGCACAGTTACCAAGGAAGTAGACTACCCTATCAACCAGCATACGGTGAAAGAATACCACGGCTTTATATCTAACATGAAAAACGTACTGAGTTCTGAATCTACGTCTTGGCTGGAAGTATTCCAGCAGTATCTTGCACAGACGCAGAAGGAGTTTGAAAAAGACTTGAGCGATAATTGCATCAACAGTGAAAAATGGTATGACAACGCTAGCGCCAATGCAATCCTAGCTTACAAAATGTTGGCCAATACAGGGGACGTGAACCTACCAATAGAGAAGTCTGAAATCTTAACGAAAAAACTGATTAAAAATGGAGTGATAGAGAAAGAACCATTCTATAACTACTTCTCAGCATGGTTTTCAAACGACCCTGTAGTTCTGTTTCTTAAGAACTCATTCAGACCGTTTCCGCAGCATTTCTCAAGGGGGAGGGACCAGTTTGAACTAAAAATACCGAAGACAAAACCTCTGAAATATATCGAAACACAATATTACGCCGAGAAATTGCACACAACCGAAGATATCATCGAACTTATTGAAGAAACTAGGAAGTTATCGGATGTGTTCAACGAGAAAGGATTGAGCAACTACCCGAAAGGACTGATATTTGCATTTTACGATCAATTCTTAGACTTCTTCCAGAACTTTGCTTTGATATTTGGAATCAATTTCTTGGCCTGTTTTATTTGTACATTCTTTCTACTGAATTTCAACACAAGTTTGTTTTTAATCGCATTCCAAATGATTTTGTTAATCCTGCTTGCGATTTGCTATGGATTGGAATGCATAGACATGAACATTCTGTTGATTATATCTACAAGTGTGTCGATGGCTATTTTCGGACGTCACTTAATAATGCTGATGGAAGGATTTGTGACTACGATTGGAAATCGTGAACGGAGACTGAAACTGACTGTAGAACAGAACTTGTGGCCAATGGTGCAAGCCGATCTTGCTTTGCTGATAGTTATCAGCGTGTTCTACATGAGTGGCTTTGATTTTATAAGGAAATACTATTTCTTGACTATGGTATCAGCTATCGTTGTGGACATTGTTAGCTCCTTTTTCATATTCCCGGTATTTTTATGCTGTTTTGGACCTAAACCGCTGGTGAGTTTGAGTAATTGATTTTAAAATAGAATGAAATGTTTATTCTGTGTTTATTTTTCAGCTGATTCCATTAGAACATGAGGACAGAATTGCAACTCCATCTCCTCAATCTTCGCCAGTTGTTGTGAGAAAACACAGCCAGCACCATCATCATAGAGACAGGTAAGAAATAATAAATAATTGAGACTTGAACTGGATGTAACATATCATTTATTATTAGACCAAGAAGACACCACAGCAGTGCCGGTAACAGCGATGACAACAGGATTCCAGCAATTGCTAAGCAACAGACAACAAGAGAACCTAGCTTGACAACAATTACCGAAGAGAGCGGTTGCAGTATCACAGTGCAACCAGAAGTCGTTGTTGAAACAACAACATACAAAAACCAGGTCAGTTTAATAATCATGAAATCTAATCAACTAATTACTTATTAAATTTACAAAAATATTTATACATGAATTTATTTGTAGAACGATACAACCAACAATACCAACAGCCAACACGTAACTACAAAGGTAACCGCAACAACTAATATAAAAGTGGAGGTGCACTCTCGTCCAAACAGTCGACGTGAAGAGCGTGATACTCCAAAAGGACCGCCCAAGGATGCTGATGCAGCTAAACAAGTGTCTGACAATAATACAACAGACTAAATCGTAGAGATCGGATTGATCTATGTAAATATATATTTTTAGTAGATTATGTTTTTAGTTTTTAAAGATTTTTTCCTCACACTTTAATTATGTATTTAAGGAGATCGTGAAGTAACCATTGATATTTGACGACATATAATTGTATACGCTTTATTTTTAAGAATGTTGATACAGGGTGTCGTTATAATTGTGCTTGAGAATGACATTGGGTGCTAAAGTTTTAATGACAACCTGTATAATTATATTAGTGTCTATTTGTTAAGTATTTATTCAACAATGTATAAAATATAGCTCTTGTTTGATTATTGACTACACAAATAGTTGTGGTTAATTTATTGTCAAATAGTTACATCTTTAAATTGAAATAAGTATTTTTGATTATTTTAGCGGTTATATTAATGCTTGAAATGTGTGTTTTGTTTTAATTGAATTGTGTACCTGTATGGTAGACAAACGTTGACTGATTATTCCAGTTTATTGATAATTTAGTGGTATATTTAACACATGCCTTAACTTAGCCCATATCTGATTAAATAAACACTTAAATAGTTCCTTGTGTATATTACGTTAACACGTTTCATGTGTTAACTGTTTTCAATGTTCAGGAATAGTATTAAACAATCTTTATTAGTAGTAAAAATACTCCAAACTTAGTATTTCTAGCGTTACCAATATTAATTTTCTAACTTATTTTGTAGATATATAAATATTTTTTTTCTAGCAATATATAATACCAAATTTTTCATTTCATTTTCACAAGTAAAATACTTATATATATTTATTTATGTTTATATTATGTATACATTATTTTTTGTATTTCATTTTTTCATCTGTATCGTGGTGCCTTACTTAGCCTCAAATGCACAATTTTGATGTTTTTGAATATAATAAAACTCGAAAAATCTCATAAAACCATTTTATAGAATCTACTATCTTTGAAATCTCGAATTTTCAAGAAAAACAAACAGTTTTTCATCAATGATTTTATAAATTAACAGTGGTTCTCAAACTATTAGCAATATGTGATTTTGAAACAATGTATTTCATCCATTTTTCGAATATAATTAATTAAAATTTAGTGTACTGAATTAGTTTTAAAATTTAACTGCACTTTGTTTGAGAACCATTGTCTTAGATTAGACCATAGATTATAGAAGATGGTGTTGTTTTAAAATTAGCTGTCAGTTCTCTCAGAAGATTTGAATTTTAATTATTATTTTATAAATGTTAAAACATTTGTTAAGAATATTGTTTTTAGTGATTTGTGTACATAAATTCTGTGTAATTACACACATATATAAAATTTTGTGTAAGTACACATTTAATTTATATAAATTCTGTGCAAGTATACATATTATTTCAATCAAAAAATTATATAATATTATATGTAATTTATAATATTAAATGACCATTTTATTTTTATGAATTCCATATTTAATTTTATATACATATCTTATTTTTGTGTAAATTAAACCTCATTCATTATACATAAACATAATATACTTAACATTACATTTGAATTTGACAGTTAGATATTTTTGAGTATTATTGTATTCATAGGCAGTGTACAAATATATTTTTCTGAGCATACTGTTGATGACTGAAGTAGAGTATGTCTTATTTATATATTTTTACTCAAAACATTCACAGTAATATTTTTGTACATTATTCAAAACACGAGGGTTATATTTTGATAAATAATATTCGGAAAGTTATAATAGATTTTTTTTTGAATGTTTTGAGTAATTTAATTTCATATAATAATAATAATAATATATGTTCTTATTGATATTTTTTTCTACGCAATTTACAAAATGTGGAAATTGTAGACAAAATATATTTATGAAAATAAATATTTTTTAAAGAAACGCGTTTATAAGAAAACACCTATCAAAAATCCTTTCCCTTTTAAATTATTTCAGTTGTAGATATAATTAATTACTTTCTATCAAAAATTACTTGAATTAAAGTCATTTATTAAAGTAATATAAATCGATAACAACTTATTAAAATAAAATAGGAATTATACTAATAAAAACATATAAACTTTTTGTTCGGTGAAGGAGATAATATATTTTGGGAGCGAGGTGCATTTCTAAATTGAATTAATTATTTCAATCAGGTTCGTAACTACCACTAAGCAGTGGCGGCGTAGGGTAGATTGGCACCCGGGGCGGTTTTTTGCACCCCCTTCTAAAAAAAAGTGTTGACCTTTTTTTTTCGTTCTCAACTCAATATTAAATCCAGTTATCAAAATAAGCTGCAAAGAGGCCGTGGCATCAAAAAATTTAAGAAGTATTGTTCTAGACCACCAGTCCACTATGTTTTACGCCTAAACTATTGAAGATAGAGTTTTATGAAAAAAATTTTACATCGACGAATTTCAGCAAAATATTGTGTTATGACCATTTGTTTTTCATTACATATAATTATTATATTTAAATAACTGGATGTACGAGAGAGTTTTCATTGTCACCCTCTGGTGCTTGGCACCCGGGGCGGACCGCCCCCCCCCCACCCTTTACGCCGCCTATGCCACTAAGGTAGTGCCCTGGGCCCTCAAGCATACGGGCTCTCCAAACTAACAAAAGTGGGGATATAAAAGGCCCCCTTGATCACTTACTGCCTTGGGGTTTCAGAGGCTCTGATTTCAATAAAGAATTATTAAATAATATGATAAAATAGATGATATCCTTTTCATTTAATACTTAATTGTTTTAACTGAAAAACATAACAATTTTATAATTATTTATTTCACCTTCTAAGCTTAACAAGTTCAAGGTTCTATTCATAGATGGCATTCACGTTTCTAACGTAATTTAAAACAATGAAGGTTAAAATTATGCTAGTTATTACTTCCGCGTTTTACCGTATAGATGACGCCACTGGACAAGTGTCGACAAAAAAAATACTATCAGATTCGGTATTTGATTTTACAAAAAACGAAATGTTACTAATTAATAGTTCATTGTTTGATAAATTAGGGAAATATCAAAAAGTTTTATTTATATTTTTTTCAAGGAAATTACAGTTAAAAATGAAGCCGGAGTTTGAAAGCTATGTTCAAATTGGCTCAGTTCCGAAATTAATGTTTTAAAGCGAAAGAAAATTGAATTAAATATGTTAACATCATGATAATCAATAATTGCCAATTGCAATGCCTCTTTGATTTATTTAAATGTTTTATTTCACTTTGTACTGTCTGTATACGAGTATATCAAGTTATCTGTCAATAATAATTTTACGGTCTAAATTTAAACTGTACTTAATTAATTCATTTTGAAACAATTGTTATTGATAAATTTATTGTGTTTGTATTGGAGTTCAGTATACATAATAATATTATAAACAAATATAATCATATATTTATGTTTAATTTATTATATCTCAGAAAACTTAAAATTTAATGAGGGAAAAAATTTACTAATAAATGTCATAATTAATTTTTAGCCCAACCCACGAAGTGATAGCGCTTATATGCTCGATTTTCCGTCCGTCCGTCTGGTTGTCTTCCACCACGAGATCTCGGCCCCCTGACCACCTAAAGACCTCGAGTTTTCGCTAACTGGTAGGTCTGTAGTTCTAGTTTAGCCCATTTTAAGAATTTTCCGGTCATGACCCTCTATCCGGCCACGGACATGCATAATTTCCATTTTTCATTCAAAATTTTTCATACATGGCTTCATGTATCTCATTGGACTAGGGATTGATTCACGAATCGATTGGCAAGGGTATTTTTTGAGTTGAGTTAAGTGGGTTGCGCGGCAACACCCACGTGTGGTTTTGATACATTTTTTGAATAAAAAATAGATCGAAAAAGTTTTAAAGAATCAACCACATTTTTTTTAAATACACTCAGCACTCTGCTATACGACCATACACTACATGATTGCTCCGTTATACAATGTGCCGACAGTTCTAACCAACGTCCTTCCCCTATCCCCACCATAATACCACCGTGACTGCTATATTTTTGCGCGTTTAAATTCACCAATCAACGTTAAAGTTGGCGCAGTAGTGGGTGCCCCTCTAGCTGTCGTTTAGTGGAATTTTTGAATCACCGATGCCGTCGTATAAAACTAAGTAGTGATTATAATTGGGAAAATATAATTCATTATGTAAAATTGTATATTGCAATGATGTACAAATAAATATGACGATTTAAATGAAAAATTACATGATAAATATTACAAATTATCTTTTATTAATTAATTACTTTTGATGTATTTAATCTGTTATTTTTTTAATTTCAGTTGATAATTTTCAATGATAAACTGAATTTCGATTATTGAAAATTTATTTTTATTTATAGGTATTATATCATTTTTCACTTACATCGCAATTAGACGAATATACACATCAAGGCCCCCATAAAGAGGGAACTGTCAGAGCCCTTATTCTCGAGCTCACTCAAGAAAATGTCGATTCGAGTTTTTCGTTTGAGATTTTAAATCTCGCATGCCCAGGAGCAGTCGAGATTTTTCATTCGAAATTTATAGAAAAAAAGTCGCATCGAGATTCGAGAATACTGTATGTAATTTGCACAATCGAGATTTTAGTAAATATCTTAGTGTCTTTTAGTTTTAATTCAGTAATCTCGAAATAGAAAAAATCGACGAACTCGAGAATAGGGGCCCACGGCTGTATAAAATAAACTGAATTTTGATGATTGAAATTTGATTATTTATAGGTATCATGTAATTTTTCACTTAAAGAGGGAACTGACAGGGCTCTAGCTTGGAGACCCGGCGTCGCGAGTCAATAAGCTTTTTTTAAGTTTTTTTGTTTTCGATTGGTCACCTCCATCGAAAATTCTGGCCCGCGATAAGATGTAGAGCCATGATGCTTATCCTTTCTTATAAATACACTAGCTGACCCGGCCACGCGTTGCTGTGGTTAACTTTAAATTGTAGGTTATATGAAACGTTTGGAAGTTTGACATAACGCCATCTATTGAATACTTACTCAATCCAGTCAACAGATATCACCATCTGTTAGAATCGTTTGGAGCTAACAGATAAAGACAAATAATTTGCAATAAAATAATATTGCGATCATAAATTGAGATGTAAGCTATCCTATCTTTCAAGTTGGATCAAACTGCACACGGTGTACAAATTTGATTAAAATCGGTTAAGTAGTTTAGGAGTCCATCGCGGAGGAACATGTGACACGTAATTTATATATATTAAGATTACAATATTCAATTTGACATAATTATTTATATTTTCTCAAACACAACAACTGAAATGACATTTCTTAAAATATTTAATTTCATTCTTCAAACGTTTTTTTAAACATCCCGGGAAAAAATTGTAGATCTGCAGAGATCTACTCAGATCTCGACAGATCTCTATTTTGAGACATCATATTTTTCACTGGTTTTTGATCTGTGGAGACTTGCAAAGATCTACAACGGTCTACAAAGATCTAAAACGATTTACAAAGATCTACAAAGATCTCTGAAGATCATTGTAACGTTGGAAATTAATGATTTTTCAACGTTTTAATCTCTATCACGATCTACAACGATCTTTAGAGATCGTTGTAGATTCTTTCAGATCTTTGTAAGTCATTGTAGATCTTTGCAAGTCTCCATAGATCAAAAACTAGTGAAAAATATGATGTTGTTTTAAAATGGAGATCTATCGAGATCTCAGTAGATCTCTCTGCAGATCTATAATTTTTTCTCGGGAAATTGAAAATAATAGCAAATTTCTATGAGCATAATAGATTTGGAATTAAAAATTGAATCAATTGTATTTACTATTAGTGCAATGACATATGTTACCAAAAACAATAAAATATGTATATAAATAATGCGCAGAAAGTATTTTGCTAGACCGTATTATTACATACATGTTATGCTCTTAAGTACCTACATGTAGGTATGTTCTTTTTCACGTTCGGCCAAATGTGATTTTAATCTTATCAGGCATTGTTATATTTCGTATTGACAAAAATAAAGATAGTAAAAAATATATAATAAAATATGTACATATAACAATAATGTGATTTGGCATGTTAATGATTAAATAAAAAATTAATAAATAAACAATGTACTATTTTTATTACAACTAATAAAATATAATAATATTCCAACCTACGATACATTTTTTTTCAGTAAGAATTCATAACTATTTTACTATATACATTTAAATAGATTTTTTATTATATATATTTTACTAAAAACATGCATTTTCATCTTTTTTTTATTTTTGCTAATTTTTAAAATATCGATACTTATTTTACGTTTTGTAACAGCTATTAAATAATTAATTAAATTAATGGATGCAATGCAACAGTTTTGGGGTAGTCACCTGTGACCCACGTGGCGTGTTGAGCGGAGAGCGCATACACCGAGCACACGTGTCCGTGCCACGGTTCTCCATAACACGTGAGTGAATTAACCACGTGCTGCTCAAATCGTGTTTCACTGTTAATCGTGACTTAAACAGTATTTACCTACCATAAGGGCTGCCCAAACAATAACTTCCCTAACTTTTTGTGATACAAATACCCATTAGTTATATGCCATAACCATTACAGTCGAAATCGGTTATAACGACATCGAAGGGATCAGTTATATTAGGTCTTAAAAGCCGATAGTCGTAAAAATAGGGGATTCAGTCGGACTTTTATTTTGAGACGTTAAAACCGATATGTTGTATTAAACGATGTCGTTGGAAAAACACTGGAATTAGGGTTGCCATCCGTCCCCTTTTCCCCGGACACTGTCCTC